>JAYESA010000010.1:71314292-71536496 GCA_036927795.1 Iris macrosiphon | reverse complement strand
GAGACTGCCCAATGTAGCAGACACTTCCACCTCCAGCCCCGAGATTAGCGCTTCCAGCACCGAAGCCAACCCAGCAGATGACTGGACCGGGAGCACCTCGACCCCCAGCAGCAGGAGGATTTCAGAGAGGACTACCGCTACCCACTCAGGAGGAGCAGTATATGAGGACTGGACATGGACAGCCACAGAGGAACGGGCGAGCTTTTGCATTGGAGGTAGATGACCTGGATCATGAGGTGGATGTCATAGCAGGTATTACCCTTGCTTTTACTTTTTCTGCTGTGACATTATTTGATACGGGAGCCACCCACTCATTCATATCATCTAGTTTTATTGCCAAACACAACATTGCTTCTACACCATTATCTAGTTGTGTTAGAATTCTTACCGGAGGAGGAGTTGTACCAGTTAGTCGAGTTTGTAAATCGGGCCCTATAGTGATTCGTGGCAGAGAGATGAACGCCCAACTCTTAGTCCTTCCTATGCCATCTTTTGATATTATGCTTGGAATGGACTGGCTAAGCAAGTACCATGCTTTCTTCGACTGCTTTGGAGGAAGCATTCTTTTTAAGGTACCAGGCCAGCCTGAACTTGAGTTTGTCCGAGGATCCACAGAAATCCTTGATGGTATGCAGCTCGTAATGGACGATGTTGTCTATCACCCTATTATTTTAGAATTTCTAGACGTCTTTCCAGAGGATTTGCCAGGACTACCCCCAGACAGAAACGTACAGTTTTCAATTGAACTAGCACCCGGAGCAGCACCTATAGCATCGCATGTTTACAGACTGGCGAAGAAGGAGATGGACGAGCTGAAGACACAGTTAAAAGAGCTAGAGGAGAAAGGTTTCATCCGACCGAGTGCATCACCCTGGGGAGCACCAGTGTTGTTTGTACCCAAGAAGGATGGGTCAGTGCGTATGTGCATTGACTACAGAGCCTTGAATGCAGTGACAGTGAAGAACAAATATCCATTGCCACGCATTGATGACCTGTTTGATCAACTCAGTGGAGCTAAGGTATTGTCGAAGATAGATTTGAGATCGGGATATCACCAAGTGAAGGTACGGAAGCAGGATATTCCGAAGACCGCATTCAGAACAAGATATGGGCACTACGAGTTTTTGGTCATGCCATTTGGATTGACCAATGCTCCAGCGATCTTCATGGACTTGATGAATCGAGTCTTCCACCAGTACTTGGACCAGTTCGTGGTCGTCTTCATAGATGATATACTTGTCTATTCGAAGAGCCACGAGGAGCACGAGGAGCACCTGCGGATTGTTCTAGAGACTTTGAGGAGAGAGCAGTTATATGCTAAACTCAGCAAATGTGAGTTCTTCTTGGACAGAGTTTCATTTCTTGGACATGTTGTTACAGGAGATGGTATTTCTGTTGATCCAGAGAAGATCTCAGCAATTGAGACATGGCCTGTTCCTAAATCAGCAGCAGAGGTGAGGAGTTTCCTTGGACTTGCGGGATATTACCGACGGTTCATGGAAAACTTCTCAAGAATAGCGGCACCTATGACTCGTTTGACTTGTAAGGACCAAGAATTTATATGGACTGACGAGTGTCAAGCAGCCTTTGAAGAGTTGAATAAACGACTGACTACAATACCAGTATTGACGATTCCGTCAGGATCTGGAGGTTATGTGATCTACAGTGATGCATCAGGAAAAGGCTTAGGATGCGTATTGATGCAGCATGGCAAGGTGATTGCATATGCATCTAGGCAGTTACGAGTACATGAGAAGAATTATCCGACTCATGACTTGGAACTTGCAGCCGTTGTATTTGCCCTGAAGCTATGGAGACATTACTTATATGGGGAACGAGTGGGGATCTATACAGACCATAAAAGCCTCAAGTACGTCTTCACGTAGAAGGAGTTAAATATGAGGCAACGTCGATGGCTCGAGTTGATAAAAGATTTCGAGATAGAGCTACATTATCATCCAGGCAAGGCTAACGTAGTAGCAGACGCGTTAAGCCGTAAACCAGCAGCTTACTTCTTGACAGCACAGAGGGAACTATTGGAGGACTTGCAAGAGCTTGGCATTGAAGTGATACTACCCGGAGCAGATAGGACACTAGCCAACTTGCAAGTACAATCATCATTGGTAGAGAGGATTAAGGCAGCTTTGCCTACAGATGCCAGATTTTGGAGACTGAAGGAAAGGACAGAGGCCAGAGAGCAGACAGGATTGCGCATTCACGAGGATGGGACATTACGATGTGGTGATCGTCTTTATGTTCCAAATAGAGAGATTCGACAGGAGCTGATGATAGAGGCTCATAGTTCAATTTATTCTATTCATCCTGGAGGCACCAAGATGTATCGTGATCTACGACAGCACTTTTGGTGGCATAGGATGAAGAGAGAGATAGCTCGCTTTGTAGCTAAATGTCTGGTATGTCAACAAGTGAAGGCGGAGCACCAGAGGACAGCAGGATTATTGCAACCACTTTCGATTCCAGAGTGGAAGTGGGAGCACATCACTATGGACTTCGTCACGGGTTTTTCCAAGAGTCCAAGTGGGAGAGATGCAGTGTGGGTAATAGTGGACCGACTCACCAAGTCAGCCCATTTTATACCTTTTAGAGTGGGTCAGTCTACAGAAGCTTTAGCTGACTTATATATGAGGCAGATCGTGAGATTGCACGGCATACCAGTCAGCATTGTATCGGACAGAGATTCATGCTTCACATCGTACTTTTGGAGGAGCATGCAATAGAGTCTTGGTACTCGTCTGAAAAATATTTTCCAGTCAGGAATGGAGCGAAGTACAACCCAATAGCAGTTCCAATTAATTGACAAAAACTATAAAGCAGTAGAATAGAAGATGCTATCTACGATGAGGATATAACTGATAATCAAGAACAATGAGAGAATAGGCAATACTAACAACAGAATATAATCAATGCGTACAAGAATAAAGGAATGAACTATAATGTCAGAATAGAACAAGGTAATCAATGAACTGAATAATGGAATCTATAATAACTATGTGATTTGAGATACTAACTAAATATGTGATCGGCCTGGGAGATTCAATGATTACACTAAGGAGCTAACTCAACCATACGTGAATTGCATGGTTAGTTAGTAGCCAATGATTACACTACTAGCCGATAGTTTCTTGATTACATATTTAATTGGTATTTCCCCCGCCCCGACTGATATGATGGATCGAATCATGACACGTCACTAGCCAATGTATCCAATGTTTAATCTACAATATTCAATGTTATCCAATACCAACAAGGACAGTATCCGATACCATCTCCATAATCAAGGTAACATCCCATAACTAACGATCCAATAACAATACCAATCCGTGTACCATCGTGTCAAGAATCATAAGTAACATTTCTAAATACTTGAATTATAGTGGTAATCAAATAATGAAAACTATCAGAGAATGTACTCGCCTGTGGTCCAGAGAAAATAATAAAAAATGATGTCTGAACTGGTATCACAGACCTATATATGAAATATTGCATTAATACAAGTTTTTGGGAAGAGAAATAAATTAAACTAGTCAACTTTCTAGGTCATAAAGTCATTTCTAAGTCAAAAGTCAAACTAGGTCAACTCTAAGTCAACTATGGTCAACTATAGTCAAATTATGGTCAACTACCTATTTCTATGTTGCATGAGTCTAACTCAAAGATATTGGGCTCACACAGTATGAATCTAGGCCATACAAACTAAATCTTAGGATACTAAGATACCGTATCTCAGGATACGCAAACAAGGGATAAATATAACACATATGTACATATCAAACAATATTATATATATAAAATCCTAATTATAAATGCTAAATGGATACCTTGGTTTTGAACCAACTTGGTATCGCAATACTAAACCTCTATCTTGATATCCAAACCCAATACCTTGATTATCCTCCAATACCTTGATACTTACCTTGGCATCTCAAGGTAAATTCAAAACCTTATTTATACTAACTACCCAACAATAATTACATATATCAATCTAATATAACTCTAGTATGTACTAATAGAAAAATAGTAACTACCAACTACACACTAACTATTAATACATATATACGTACATACATACCTACAAATATATAATATATAAAAGATACTCATAACAATTGATAACTAAAATATACTAACTATTCTAATAAATTTATATGCTACAACTAAATATATACATATATAGTATACTATAATACAAATAGCAATTAGAAACATATTTATATATATATATTAATTACCATATATATATATATATATATATATATATATATATATATATATATATATATATATATATATATATATATATATATATTAATATCTAATATATTAAAAACTGCAAAACTGTCGCTAAATATCCTGTCCACTGTCACAGAAAGCTGCTGTGTATATAGATATACTAAAGTTTTGTGACAGTTTCCTGCACTGTCACTAAAAACTGTCGCTGAAGCTTCTGATACTCTGCTGATACACTATTGTTTCAGCGACAGTTTTCTGCAACTGTCGCTGACTGCTGTCGCTGAAAAGCTGCTATTATTTGCATTTGTTGCTACTGTTGCGACACTTCTGGCTCGCTGTTGTCGCTAAAAATATATGTATATATATACAATATAATATATATTTAAATATATATATATAACCCACAATATATATTTATACAATATATATATATATATATAAAACTATATATAACTAGACATACACTTATACACAGTAAATTGTATAAAATACCACATAGTAACATACATACACACACATAGTAATATGTATATATAACTATACATATATGTATACATATATATAATCATACAATAATATAAATACATAACAATATATAATATAACTATATATATAACCACATATAAATATATCTACTATATTATATATACATATGCTACTACTTATAAATATATATCTACATACATATATATATATATATAAATATAAATAATCATATAATAACTATAAATAATCTAATTACTTAATTAAACATACACATATATTATATAAAATATATACATATATTTACATCCCTAACATATATTATAACATATATATTAATGCATGTAGAAGAAAGCTACATAATATATATTCTATTAATACATATATAATACATAGATCTATGATACAATAATCACTATAATAAATATACATAATACATATATAATATATATAGATACATACACAATTATAATTCAAGAATTAAAGCACAATTAATTAGATCTACACATAAACACACAACAATTGGAGAGTATCACACCGTATCCCACTAGATCTAGGATACGCATGCGACACGAGTCCACCACACATCCAATTGCACCCCGAAGGACACAAACAAATCACATATAATATTTATGAACAAAACAAAGTGTCAAATGTAGATCTATTTGTCCGTGTCAAAATACGACATGCTCAAAGGTCCCGTGTCGGAGGGAAAACCCCCAAAACAACACGTATCACCAAATTATTAGGATACGACCTACACGTACCCAATTGTGGATACGACACTAGCTCCAAACACATAAACATGTGCCAAATTGATCTATAGGATCAATTGACACACACAACAAAAGTCATTTTCGGAATTATCCCAAAATTGACACAAAAAGTACCATAACTTTCTCCATAGGTCTCCTATGAACACAAAACCAAATCCTATGGGTAGTACATACATATGTAAGGGGAAAAAACTGAATTATATCTATTAGAAGATGGATTCCCAATGAAATCTCCAAAATTGTGGAAATTAGCTTCCAACTTGTAGATCCTTGCTCCTCTTTGTAGATCCTTACTTCCTCCTTCTAGATCTTTGCTCTTTTAGTCTCTAATGGTGATTTGGAAAGTAATTAGATGGAAATTTGGTAGGGATTTGATGAAATTTGGTTGAGGGAAATTCTAGATCTAGATTTGGAATGAAAAATGTAGAGAGAGAAAGTTTTCATCCCCTTTATATAGGCCTCACTTGCCCCCTCCCTCAAGCTACTATGTAAAGTCTAAAATACCCCTTGGGGCCTCTCATGAAAAAATTAATTAAGGAGGGAAGCTTCTAGTCCAATGGTTTAATTAATTTAATCATCCTCCTAATTAATAGGCTTTCTAGTTGGGCTCAATTCTAACAATTAATACATGTTGGTCCATGAGTCTAAACTAAACTAGTTAGGTCAACTAACACAAGTCCAAAAAAATAAATCTATCATGCTAATAATAAATAAATAATACAATAAATAAATATTTAACATACACAATATTCAATTAATTATAAAATGACCAAAATATCCTTTTCTAGAAAATACGGTAGTTACAAGTCTATCCCCCTTAAAATAATTTCGTCCTCAAAATTTATGGGTGATCGTACTCCTTCTAGGTCAAACCCCCAGCAATCATAGTCTAATAGGGTCTTATCTCACTAAGAACAGTCCTATGCAAAGAATAACATGCATGGTCATGGTCTCCACCTGTCTTCTATCTTATTACTGTTGTCTCTATCAGGGTATTCTATAGCTACACTAACTATATAACACAAGCATCCAAAAGGTACTAAAGAATCAATCAATCAAAATAGATAAAAGGAACAGAAAGAAAGAACAGACTCTCTAACCCATCACCTGTAGTATTGGTCTCCTCGACCGTCATCGCAAATGCTCCGCCCTGCCGAGGTAGCTCCCTCTGCGGGTGATGAGCAATCTGTGGTGCTACAGGTGGCCTAACTCTACCTCTCTGGCCTCGATCTGCATCCTGGCCTAGACGTTGAAGTGTCCAGAGACAATCCTTTACCATATGCTCCGTTGATCCATAATGTAAGCATGCTCCAAGTCTCTTCCGACACATCTCCCAAGTGTGCCCAGTCTTCTTGCAATAGGTGCATTGAGGAGCTTGTTGCACCTGTCTCTGAGGCTGCTGTGGTATCTGTTGTACTAGAGCTTGTACTGGAGCAACAATAGGTTCTGGCATCTGATATTGTTGCTGATAGGCTCCAAATTGTATTAGAAACTGCTGTTGCTGGAACCGCGGCCTCTTTGCCGGTCCCGCACTGCTACTGTCACCCCAAACATATCACGGTCCCTCTTCAGCTTCAAGTTCCACTCCCGCTCGACCTTGCGTGCCTCCGAAAGTATCTCAGAATACGTCTCGTAGAAAGACGGAATGAGAATCTTGACTTCCCAATTCAGACCCTCGCGGAAACGGATAGCCCGAACTTCTGGCTCTCTCACCAAGTACTCCGCAAATCGGCTCAGCCTCCCAAACTCTGCGGCATACTCCTCTACGGACATGCTTTCTTGTGTAAGGCTCTCAAATTGCCTTCCTAATTCCAATCTGTTCATCCGAGCAAAGAACTTCTTCTTAAAGAGATCCTTGAATATCTTCCAAGATTGCCCCGCATCAGTAAGAATTGGCTCATTCCTGAACCAAGTGCGGGCAACGTCGAATAGTTAAAGTTCTACCGCCTCAACCTTCAGATCCTCCGCAAGACGGGATACCTTCATGAGTCGCTCGATATCTTCAAGCCAATTGTCAGCATAGACTATACCTTCTGTACCCTTGAAAACTCGAGGCTCAAGCTTCTTGAAATTTTGAATGTTGCCTGGCTTGATCTGAGTATCCTGTGGCTGTGAAGGAGCCTCTCTCTGAACTGCTGCTATAGCTACCTGATGGGCATTTTCCATACTCTGCCGCATCATATCTGACTGCCTGTACTGGGCTTCTATCTGTGCCCTTTGTAATTCCATAATCTCTCTAAACAATGCAACCATCGGCGCGGTATCTCCTGAAAATGGAGGTGGTGGAAGTCCCTCCGAAGCAACTGGAGTAGTCCTCGGAACAGGTGGAGGAGAACCCTCGAAGGCATCCGAGACTCCTACATAAACTGATATCGTAGGAGGTACAAACCCTACTGCCTGAGTGGAAGATTGAGAGGTGGCAGACCTCGCAGAAACTGCTCCCGGTCGATGGGATCTAATCTTCGGTGGCATCCTGAAGACAGATCGAAACAAAGGAGATCAATTCGACACAAGATAAGATATCATCAAGAAAGGACAAAAGTATTCAGAAGGAATCAAAATTAGCGATTCAATTCAGATTGGAATTCCTAGTTGTGATTGAGTATCTCTCTCTCTTCCTAGTATCCTATGTCCTATATCCTATCGCAGGCTCGCAGTAGTACAACTAAATCATCGCACTACAACGACATCATAATATTGCGAAGCCTGACCTGCATGGACCACCACTAAAAATGTGTCACGACCCGCACCCGGTGTAAGGATGCAAGTCGGGAACAACGCCCAGCCTACGCCGCAGCATCGGCGGTAGAACGCTGTCTTGGTCAACTATACTATCTAATTATCTCACAAAATGTATAATCCTCCAATAATATCTCAACTCCAAGAAGAGTAATCAACTTAATTCAACACAATACTCAATCACATTTCTATGGCACGAGAGGATATCACAGAAGTCTAACATAACTAAGCAGTTAAAAATATAACAACAACAAATAGAAATAATATCCAAACACAAATATATGCCGGAAATAAATCTGGTACCAAAATGCTAAAGAGAACTAACTATGCTAACTAGTAAATCCGGCTAAATCTCTCGACAGTCACTCCAGAACTAGTGGGTCCAAGTCTGCACCATCTATAGGCTGAGGTCCGTAGTATATCGGACACCAATCTCCCGGATCCTCTGAAAAATATTTTCCAGTCAGGAATGGAGCGAAGTACAACCCAATAGCAGTTCCAATTAATTGACAAAAACTATAAAGCAGTAGAATAGAAGATGCTATCTACGATGAGGATATAACTGATAATCAAGAACAATGAGAGAATAGGCAATACTAACAACAGAATATAATCAATGCGTACAAGAATAAAGGAATGAACTATAATGTCAGAATAGAACAAGGTAATCAATGAACTGAATAATGGAATCTATAAAACTAAATATGTGATCGGCCTGGGAGATTCAATGATTACACTAAGGAGCTAACTCAACCATACGTGAATTGCATGGTTAGTTAGTAGCCAATGATTACACTACTAGCCGATAGTTTCTTGATCACATATTTAATTGGTATTTCCCCCGCCCCGACTGATATGATGGATCGAATCATGACACGTCACTAGCCAATGTATCCAATGTTTAATCTATAATATTCAATGTTATCCAATACCAACAAGGACAGTATCCGATACCATCTCCATAATCAAGGTAACATCCCATGACTAACGATCCAATAACAATACCAATCCGTGTACCATTGTGTCAAGAATCATAAGTAAAATTTCTAAATACTTGAATTATAGTGGTAATCAAATAATGAAAACTATCAGAGAATGTACTCGCCTGTGGTCCAGAGCAAATGATGAAAAATGATGTCCGAACTGGTGTCACAGACCTATATATGAAATATTGCATTAATACAAGTTTTTGGAAAGAGAAATAAATTAAACTAGTCAACTTTCTATGTCATAAAGTTATTTCTAAGTCAAAAGTCAAACTAGGTCAACTCTAAGTCAACTATGGTCAACTATAGTCAAATTATGGTCAACTACCTATTTCTATGTTGCATGAGTCTAACTCAAAGATATTGGGCTCACACACTATGAATCTAGGCCATACAAACTAAATCTTAGGATACTAAGATACCGTATCTCAGGATACGCAAACAAGGGATAAATATAACACATATGTACATATCAAACAATATTATATATATAAAATCCTAATTACAAATGCTAAATGGATACCTTGGTTTTGAACCAACTTGGTATCGCAATACTAAACCTCTATCTTGATATCCAAACCCAATACCTTGATTATCCTCCAATACCTTGATACTTACCTTGGCATCTCAAGGTAAATTCAAAACCTTATTTATACTAACTACCCAACAATAATTACATATATCAATCTAATATAACTCTAGTATGTACTAATAGAAAAATACTAACTACCAACTACACACTAACTATTAATACATATATACGTACATACATACCTACAAATATATAATATATAAAAGATACTCATAACAATTGATAACTAAAATATACTAACTATTCTAATAAATTTATATGCTACAACTAAATATATACATATATAGTATACTATAATACAAATAGCAATTAGGAACATATTTATATATATATTAATTACCATATATATATACATATATATCTATATATATATTAATATCTAATATATTAAAAACTGCCAAACTGTCGCTAAATACCCTGTCCACTGTCACAGAAAGCTGCTGTGTATATAGATATACTGAAGTTTTGTGACAGTTTCCTGCACTGTCACTAAAAACTGTCGCTGAAGCTTCTGATACTCTGCAGATACACTGTTGTTTCAGCGACAATTTTCTGCAACTGTCGCTGACTGCTGTCGCTGAAAAGCTGTTATTATTTGCATTTGTTGCTGCTGTTGCGACACTTCTGGCTCGCTGCTGTCGCTAAAAATATATGTACATATATACAATATATATATATATATAAATACATATATATAACCCACCATATATATTTATATAATATATATTTAAATACATATATATAACCCACAATATATATTTATACAATATATATATATATAAAACTATATATAACTAGACATACACTTATACACAGTAAATTGTATAAAATACCACATAGTAACATACATACACACACATAGTAATATGTATATATAACTATACATATATGTATACATATATATAATCATACAATAATGTAAATACATAACAATATATACTATAACTATATATATAACCACATATAAATATATCTACTATATTATATATACATATGCTACTACTTATAAATATATATCTACACACATATATATATATAAATATAAATAATCATATAATAACTATAAATAATCTAATTACTTAATTAAATATACACATATATTATATAAAACATATACATATATTTACATCCCTAACATATATTATAACATATATATTAATGCATGTAGAAGAAAGCTACATAATATATATTCTATTAATACATATATAATACATAGATCTATGATACAATAATCACTATAATAAATATACATAATACATATATAATATATATAGATATATACACAATTATAATTCAAGAATTAAAGCACAATTAATTAGATCTATACATAAACACACAACAATTGGAGAGTACCACACCGTATCCCACTAGATCTAGGATACGCATGCGACACGAGTCCACCACACATCCAATTGCACCCCGAAGGACACAAATAAATCACATATAATATTTATGAACAAAACAAAGTGTCAAATGTAGATCTATGTGTCCGTGTCAAAATACGACATGCTCAAAGGTCCCTTGTCGGAGGAAAAACCCCCAAAATAATACGTATCACCAAATTGTTGGGATACGACCTACACGTACCCAATTGTGGATACGACACTAGCTCCAAACACATAAACATGTGCCAAATTGATCTATAGGATCAATTAACACACACAACAAAAGTCATTTTCGGAATTATCCCAAAATTGACACAAAAAGTACCATAACTTTCTCCATAGGTCTCCTATGAACACAAAACCAAATCCTATGGGTAGTACATACATATGGGTTGATTATTCATGATTAAATCTCAGATTTAGAAGCTATTTTAAGGAAAAAAAACTGAATTATACCTATTAGGAGATGGATTCCCAATGAAACCTCCAAAATTGGGGAAATTAGCTTCCAACTTGTAGATCCTTGCTCCTCTTTGTAGATCCTTACTTCCTCCTTCTAGATCCTTGCTCTTTTAGTCTCTAATGGTGATTTGGAAAGTAATTGGGTAGAAATTTGGTAGGGATTTGATGAAATTTGGTTGAGAGAAATTCTAGATCTAGATTTGGAATGAAAAATGAAGAGAGAGAAAGTTTTTATCCCCTTTATATAAGCCTCACTTGCCCCCTCCCTCAAGCTACTATATAAAGTCTAAAATACCCTTTGGGGCCTCTCATGAAGAAATTAATTAAGGAGGGAAGCTTCTAGTCCAATGGTTTAATTAATTTAATCATCCTCCTAATTAATGGGCTTTCTAGTTGGGCTCAATTCTAACAATTAATACATGTTGGTCCATGAGTCTAAACTAAACTAGTTAGGTCCACTAACACAAGTCCAAAAATAAATCTATCATGCTAATAATAAATAAATAATACAATAAATAAATATTTAACATACACAATATTCAATTAATTATAAAATGACCAAAATATCTTTTTCTAGAAAATACGGTAGTTACATTCACTGGAGGGAGTACATGACATATTCCATGTGTCGCAGCTCAGGCGATATGTGGTAGACAGCAGTCATGTTCTCGACCATTCAGAGATCACCATTGGGCCGAGCTTGTCTTACCAAGAGCAACCCGTAGAAATCCTTGATCGTCGAGAAAAGGTGTTGAGGAACCAGTCTATTCCCTTGGTTCGCGTAGCATAGAGGCATGGCGCGCCAAAAGAATCAACTTAGGAGCGCGAGGATGACATGCGCAAGCATTTTTCGAACCTATTCGCAGACCAAGGTATGAATTTATATTGTTAATTTATATCTTATACCATTCTTGCATTCTATCGTGGCTTAATTTTAATTTCGAGGACAAAATTTTTACAAGTTGGGTAGAATGTAAAACCCCCTTCCTAGAAAATCGTATATACCCTTTATTTATTAATTATTAATTAAATTATAGTAATTAGGTCTAAATAGAAGAAATAGATTTTTAATAATTTTTATGTTAGGTGTTCGGGCACTTAGATGACTTATGGGACCATCAGAAATTTCTTGAAATTTATTCCATGTAGGAGACCCCTTAAGTTGTTGCTAGCCTAATGGTATGCATTATTCTAATCCATGAATTTTCTTATAGGTATATATATAATATATATGTATACACAAATATATATATGTATATATACTTAGAAAAGGAAAGGAAAGAAAGTAAAAGAAGTATTATTAAATAATTAAATAAGAATCTAATAATAATAATAATAATAATAATAATAATAATAACGGCATAACCCTTACTTCATTAGCACAGAATTGCCATTCCTTAGGAATTTGCTTTTCCCCTTCAGCAACTTTAATTACTTTAGCAATTTGCTAAGTAACCCTTCCTTAGCAAATGCCTTATTTCCTTCAGCCAATTCCTTGCTGTGCCGCCAACAACAACTTAGCACATTTGCTACGACCCGCCACTTAAGCTTTTGCAAATAGTTACTCACAGACCCGACCCCCTTCACCCCTTTGGCCGAAACCGCTCCCTCCCTCTCTCTCTCCCTATTAAATATAATATATATATATATATATTTATCTCTCAAAAATCCTAACCTAAATTTTCAGACCTCCTCTTCCCATCTAGATCCGTCACCGCAGCCAGAGAAGCCCCGCCAAGCCATCCAAACCATCCCGACGACGCCGACCTCGCGCACTGCGGATTCCCATACGAAGCACCTTCGCTCCGGAGTGATTTTCCGTCGACTCGCTCAACCAAACGCTGTTCCGTCTTCACCGGTATGATCACCCCTTAACCCTCTTTCATAGTTGCATTATAGACAACCTCGGAAAATGTGTGCCCCTAGGTGAAAAATAGCGTCCAAAGTGGGCGGAGCAGACCCAATTCTAAAATCGCAGAAAATTACGGTGACCACCTATATTGCCGAGTTCGTATCTCCCACCACAGAGATCCGAATTCGGTGATTCTTTTTTATACCTGTAGAACACTTGACCTAGTTTAATTTCTGTTAAATAATCCTATACTATTAGTTGCTGTGGACATAGTTAAATTCGTCACAAAACTGTGCGCACCCACTTTTCCAGATTTCCAAAAGTTGGAAAACGGAGTGCGCCCCGCCAAACGGGACCGCCCCGCCGTGTACCAAGTATATCGAATGGTGCATGCAACGTAACCGGACACGTGAAAATTTGTGGAGACTGATTCGGACGCGTGTGCGCGCCGGAATCAGGTCGTATCCGCGGACACACCCCGTATCACAATTTTTGTGGAACTCGCACGTATTTTGTGCACGCTTGTCAGATTGCGACGAAACTTGCGCCACTGGACTCGTGGTAACGCGCTGGTCCTGTGACCCAATTTTCACGCAATTCTGAGACGGTTGACCAAATCGCCAATTGGCGGACCCCACAATTGACTTTTTGGACAAAATTGTGCTCGGCTCATCGGAATCCACAATTGGACATACCGTTGGGTTCGCGTTGACATTTAGAGTTGTTTGACCTATAGTTTATCCTATTTAGAGACTGTTACCCTCGGCACACTTTTCGGTGCAAAGTGGGCCACACGTGGACCCCACTTTTGCCCGAAATTACCGTTTTGTCCTTGTGTCCAAATTGGACGAAAGGGATGTGCTTTTTAGCTATTTTGCTCATTCCGGAAATGTTGGTGATATTTATTTCAGCATCCGGAGACGTTTGTTCGGAGTCCTTAGTTCCAGGTTCTGTGTCCTTGACAGTTGGGCGCGTACACTTTACAGATTTCTTGCCAGACAAGTATACCTTGCCATTGTACTGTATTTATATTCCATATGAGGCATGCATGTTTATTTTCTGCTTATTTAGTTCATTTATTTTAACTGCTATATAAACTGCGCGTCCAAGGAAACTTGGGTGCAACGACGGTGTCGTCGTACTATATTTTTATTTATGTATATGCATTGGACCTACTTTATGAGACTACCCCATCTTCATGAGGCATTTATGTTTCATTGGCCATGACACTATTCTTACACGAGTGTGAGTCACATGTAGGACACGGACTTGCGTACTCGGCTGGCCACTGGTACGTATAGGTCGTGCGACGGATAGGGATAACTGCCAATAGAAACTTTGCATGCTAGTAGACCTGGCGGTTATTAGAGGTTTATCGTATCATGGACATGACATGCTTAGAGCATTGGGTGGGGAGAACAACAAGTACCGCATTTGAGCTCCTTTATACTTTTTTTATTGTGCGCCCGAATTCTCCGCCGGAGATACGGGTGGTGATGACCACTATATCTTATATTATTATCAGGCGGGCCTCCGGCGTTCGAAAGTCGTCGTGCCTTTTTAGGCCCCTGGATATCTAATAGAGAACCATGCCAAATTCCAGTTTTTCAGCCAGATAGCTCACTTGTGGGGAAAGGTGTTCTTAACTGGATTTACTTAGACGGTTAGGCGACCCCATGGATGTTTACTTTCAGTACTT
The DNA here is from genome assembly GCA_036927795.1 of Iris macrosiphon. Taxonomy (NCBI): domain Eukaryota; kingdom Viridiplantae; phylum Streptophyta; class Magnoliopsida; order Asparagales; family Iridaceae; genus Iris; species Iris macrosiphon. The sequence continues at coordinate 71,521,271 of JAYESA010000010.1, read as the reverse complement.
TATTGGCATATGCTTTTTGTATCTTGTTACGTCCCTCTGAGGACCTGGTCCCTTCCAGATATAGGTGAGCAGGAGTACCCGCAGGAGTATGGACCTGGACCTGACGCTACCTATCAGTCTGAGGCGATCTTACCTTCTGATTATATGTGATTCATTGCAGCTGTTTAGAGATTTTAGTTTCTATTCTTTTTGAGACATTTATTCTTAAATTAGAGTTTATTCTCTTCTCTCTTTAGTAGTTATTATAGTCGATTTGCAGTGGATTTGTTTCCACCCGACTATCACACTTTGAGATTACTATTTGAGACTGCTTCTATGATATTCAGTTATTGATTTCCATTATTCTATTATTTGTGTTGTGGATGAGATATAGAACTGCGTGTGACTTATTGTGACATATATTACTACTGTAGATTGGATATTCATGTACAGCGTACGTGTGTATATGGTTTCGATATATTGGAGTTCGTATACATAAGACTGGCGTGTTACGTATTCCTGGTCCTACGTATTTTGGGACTGGGGCGTGACATCTTCCACCCCCACCCTCCGCAGTCGACCAGACACAGATGTTTGTGCTCTTTCAGCAGATAATGGAGGCGCAGCAGCGTCAGTCAGAGGTTATGAGGCAGGGCATTGAGAACGCTCACCAGATTGTGCTCGCAGCAGTCGAGAGAGTCGCCTTAGTCCAGCCACAGACAGCACCACCTCCATTTATCCTGCAACAACCGAGGCCAAGGACTATCATAGACTTCAAGATGATGGGGTTGAAGGACTTTAAAGGCACTGAAGGGATTATTTACGCTGATGATTGGATAAAAGACATTGAGAAGAACCTGCGGCTGGCGTGAATTCCAGAGAGGTTGCAGATAGAGGCCGCGGGGAGCATGGTTCGACATTGCGTTGACTTGTTTCAGGATGGACCCCAGGATCTCAGCACCAGGACTTACTTGGGAAGGTTTTAAAGAGCTCTTCAAGAAAAAGTTTTTTCCAAATGTGGGTCTGACATCTCTAGAGAGCCAGTTTTAGTACTTTTTTCAGGGAGGTATGACGAAGGATGAGTATGCGATAGAGTATTACAGATTAGGCCACTTTGTAGAGGGGCAGTACCCTAGAGGAAGATTCAAAAAGTTTAGGAAGGGCCTAAACAGGGAGATCAAATCACATACGAATGGAGATCCCACCGCTACTTTCGAGGAGATTCTGAGACAGGCACAGCGGGCAAAGGATGATCTAGAGCTTGGTTCTAAAAGGCCGAGAAACATAGGAGGATCCAGTACCAACATAAGTCTAATTAAGCAGTCTCATTTTCAGCAGCAGCACCAGAGGCATTTCCAGCAGCTGATGCAACAGTATCATGGACCAGCTAGAGCGCCGGCACAACAGATACACCAGATCCAGAGGACAATTATTCCTTGCACATTCTGTAAGAAGGAAGGACACGGATGGGATGTATGTAGGATGAGATTGGGCCAGTACTAATTCTAAGGATCAGGAGACCATCAGTTGAGGGATTGTCCTAAAGCTACAACTCGTCCAACACAGGGCGGAGCTCAGGCACATAGAGCACCCGCGAGACCACCAGCGGGACAGCAGATAGGAACTCCTCTACAACCACAACAGCAACAGTTCATTCAGCACCCGCAGCAGCAGAGAGGTGCCCAGCGATAGGGGCGAGCTTTTGCCTTGACCGTCGAGGAGGAGGAGCCAGTCGGTGATGTTATCTCAGGTTCAGTCTATCTTGATTCTTTTCCAGCTCATGCTTTATTTGATTCCAGTGCTTTACATAGTTTTGTATCTGTATCTTTTGTTCTGAAATATTATCTTGAGTCTGAACCGTTGGCAAGGACTTGCAAGATCACGATCGGAGGTGGCATTATCCTGGTTAGTAATGTTTGCAAGGACCGGAGAGTTTCTTTGGGAGGCCGAGAGTTGAGCGTATGTCTACTCGTAGTGTCACTTCTTAGCTACGATATAGTGCTCAGGATGGATTGGTTGAGTAGGCATCATGCTAGTATAGATTATCGTGGAGGTAGAGTTTTGTTCCAGACACCAGGAGAGCCAGAGTTGGAGTTCGTCAGAGGAGTAGCAGAGCAGAGCGAATGAGACTTCTGTGGAGCTTTGGTAGAAGAGCAAGAGCTGCCACATCTATTGATTGCAGAATATATCAACGTCTTTCCGGAGGAGATGCCGGGGTTGCCACAAGACAGAGATGTGAAGTTCTCTATAGACTTGGTTCCAGGCGCAGAGCCAATATCACAGTACATCTATAGAGTGAACAACAGCGAACTGGCAGAGTTGAAGAAGTAGGTGGATGAGTTGCAAGACAAGGGATTCATCTGCTCCAGTTCATCACCGTGGGGTGCTCCAATATTATTTGTACCAAATAAGGATGGGTCGATACGCATGTGTATCGACTACATGGCACTCAACAACCTCACTATTAAGAACAAATATCCGTTGGGTTCGCATTGACATTTAGAGTTGTTTGACCTATAGTTTATCCTATTTAGAGACTGTTACCCTCGGCACACTTTTCGGTGCAAAGTGGGCCACACGTGGACCCCACTTTTGCCCAAAATTACCGTTTTGTCCTTGTGTCCAAATTGGACGAAAGGGATGTGCTTTTTAGCTATTTTGCTCATTCCGGAAACGTTGGTGATGTTTATTTCAGCATCCGGAGACGTTTGTTCGGAGTCCTTAGTTCCAAGTTCTGTGTCCTTTACAGTTGGGCGCGTACACTTTACAGATTTCTTGCCAGGCAAGTATACCTTGCCATTGTACTGTATTTATATTCCATATGAGGCATGCATGTTTATTTTCTGCTTATTTAGTTCATTTATTTTAACTGCTATATAAACTGCGCGTCCAAGGAAACTTGGGTGCAACGACGGTGTCGTCGTACTATATTTTTATTTATGTATATGTATTGGACCTACTTTATGAGACTACCCCATCTTCATGAGGCATTTATGTTTCATTGGCCATGACACTATTCTTACACGAGTGTGAGTCACATGTAGGACACGGACTTGCGTACTCGGCTGGCCACTGGTACGTATAGGTCGTGCGACGGATAGGGATAACTGTCAATAAAAACTTTGCATGCTAGTAGACCTGGCGGTTATTAGAGGTTTATCGTGTCATGGACATGACATGCTTAGAGCATTGGGTAGGGAGAACAACAAGTACCGTATTTGAGCTCCTTTACACTTTTTTTATTGTGCGCCCGAATTCTCCGCCGGAGATACGGGTGGTGATGACCACTATATATTATATTATTATCAGGCGGGCCTCCGGCGTTCGAAAGTCGTCGTGCCTTTTTAGGCCCCTGGATATCCAATAGAGAACCATGCCAAATCTCAGTTTTTCAGCCAGATAGCTCACTTGTGGGGAAATGTGTTCTTAACTGGATTCACTTAGACGGTTAGGCGACCCCATGGATGTTTATTTTCAGTACTTTATTGGCATGTGCTTTTTGTATCTTGTTACGTCCCTCTGAGGACCTGGTCCCTTCCAGATATAGGTGAGCAGGAGTACCCGCAGGAGTATGGACCTGGACCTGACGCTACCTATCAGTCTAAGGCGATCTTACCTTCTGATTATATGTGATTCATTGCAGCTGTTTAGAGATTTTAGTTTCTATTCTTTTTGAGACATTTATTCTTAAATTAGAGTTTATTCTCTTCTCTCTTTAGTAGTTATTATAGTCGATTTGTAGTGGATTTGTTTCCACCCGACTATCACACTTTGAGATTACTATTTGAGACTGCTTCTATGATATTCAGTTATTGATTTCCATTATTCTATTATTTGTGTTGTGGATGAGATATAGAACTGCGTGTGACTTATTGTGACATATATTACTACTGTGGATTGGATATTCATGTACAGCGTACGTGTGTATATGGTTTCCATATATTGGAGTTCGCATACATAAGACTGGCGTGTTACGTATTCCTGGTCCTACGTATTTTGGGACTGGGGCGTGACATCTTCCACCCCCACCCTCCGCAGTCGACCAGACACAGATGTTTGTGCTCTTTCAGCAGATAATGGAGGCGCAGCAGCGTCAGTCAGAGGTTATGAGGCAGGGCATTGAGAACGCTCACCAGATTGTGCTCGCAGCAGTCGAGAGAGTCGCCTTAGTCCAGCCACAGACGGCACCACCTCCATTTATCCTGCAACAACCGAGGCCAAGGACTATCATAGACTTCAAGATGATGGGGTTGAAGGACTTTAAAGGCACTGAAGGGATTATTTACGCTGATGATTGGATAGAAGACATTGAGAAGAACCTGCGGCTGGCGTGAATTCCAGAGAGGTTGCAGATAGAGGCCGCGGGGAGCATGGTTCGACATTGCGTTGACTTGTTTCAGGATGGACCCCAGGATCTCAGCACCAGGACTTACTTGGGAAGGTTTCAAAGAGCTCTTCAAGAAAAAGTTTTTTCCAAATGTGGGTCTGACATCTCTAGAGAGCCAGTTTTAGTACTTTTTTCAGGGAGGTATGACGAAGGATGAGTATGCGATAGAGTATTGCAGATTAGGCCACTTTGTAGAGGGGCAGTACCCTAGAGGAAGATTCAGAAAGTTTAGGAAGGGCCTAAACAGGGAGATCAAATCACATACGAATGGAGATCCCACCGCTACTTTCGAGGAGATTCTGAGACAGGCACAGCGGGCAAAGGATGATCTAGAGCTTGGTTCTAAGAGGCCGAGAAACATAGGAGGATCCAGTACCAACATAAGTCTAATTAAGCAGTCTCATTTTCAGCAGCAGCACCAGAGGCATTTCCAGCAGCTGATGCAACAGTATCATGGACCAGCTAGAGCGCCGGCACAACAGATACACCAGATCCAGAGGACAATTATTCCTTACACATTCTGTAAGAAGGAAGGACACGGATGGGATGCATGTAGGATGAGATTGGGCCAGTACTTATTCTAAGGATCAGGAGACCATCAGTTGAGGGATTGTCCTAAAGCTACAACTCGTCCAACACAGGGCGGAGCTCAGGCACAGAGAGCACCCGCGAGACCACCAGCGGGACAGCAGATAGGAACTCCTCTACAACCACAACAGTAACAGTTCATTCAGCACCCGCAGCAGCAGAGAGGTGCCCAGTGATAGGGGCGAGCTTTTGCCTTGACCGTCGAGGAGGAGGAGCCAGTCGATGATGTTATCTCAGGTTCAGTCTATCTTGATTCTTTTCCAGCTCATGCTTTATTTGATTCCAGTGCTTTACATAGTTTTGTATCTGTATCTTTTGTTCTGAAATATTATCTTGAGTCTGAACCGTTGGCAAGGACTTGCAAGATCACGACCGGAGGTGGCATTATCCTGGTCAGTAATGTTTGCAAGGACCGGAGAGTTTCTTTGGAAGGCCGAGAGTTGAGCGTATGTCTACTCGTAATGTCACTTCTTAGCTACGATGTAGTGCTCCGGATGGATTGGTTGAGTAGGCATCATGCTAGTATAGATTGTCGTGGAGATAGAGTTTTGTTCCAGATACCAGGAGAGCCAGAGTTGGAGTTCGTCAGAGGAGTAGCAGAGCAGAGCGAATGAGACTTCTGTGGAGCTTTGGTAGAAGAGCAAGAGCTGCCACATCTATTGATTGCAGAATATATCAACGTCTTTCCGGAGGAGATGCCGGGGTTGCCACAAGACAGAGATGTGAAGTTCTCTATAGACTTGGTTCCAGGCGCAGAGCCAATATCACAGTACATCTATAGAGTGAACAACAGCGAACTGGCAGAGTTGAAGAAGTAGGTGGATGAGTTGCAAGACAAGGGATTCATCTGCTCCAGTTCATCACCGTGGGGTGCTCCAATATTATTTGTACCAAATAAGGATGGGTCGATACGCATGTGTATCGACTACATGGCACTCAACAACCTCACTATTAAGAACAAATATCCGTTGTTGCAGATTGATGATTTATTTGATCAGTTGAGCGGAGCGAAGGTATTCTCAAAGATAGACTTGAGGTCGGGTTACCACCAGGTAAATGTAAAGAAGGAAGACATTCTAAACACAGCTTTCAGGACTCCGTATGGACAGTTTGAGTTCTTGGTGATGCCGTCTGGGTTGACCAATGCCTCGACGGTATTCATGAACCTGATGAATAAGGTGTTTCATCAACACTTGGATTATTTTGTTGTAGTATTCATTGATAATGTACTGATTTATTTGAAGACCCCAGAGGAGCATGAGAAGCACCTGAGGATAGTTCTGGAGACCCTCAGGAAGGAGAAGCTATATGACAAGCTTTTGAAGTGTGAGTTCTTCCTTGATAAGGTTAAATTCCTCGGGCAAGTGATTTCAGGAGACGGAATCTCAGTAGACCCGAAAAAGATTTCAGCAGTTGAGTCGTGGTCTACCCCGAGTTCAGTAGCGGAGACTAGGAGTTTTCTTGGACTGGCAGGCTATTATCGGAGATTTATTTAGGATTTTTTCAGGATTATGGAACCAATGACTAGACTAACCAGGAAGGACGTGGAGTTTGTCTGGACTGAAGATTGTTAGTCTGCTTTTGAGGAGCTAAATAAGAGGTTGACTATAGCTCCAATATTGATATTGTCATCAGGGACAGAAGGATTTTCTATATATAGTGATGCATCGGGTAAGGGTTTGGGTTGTGTGTTACAGCAAAACAGGAAGGTGATTGCCTATGCTTCCAAGCAATTATGTCCGCTTGAGAAGAATTACCCTACCCATGACTTGGAATTGGCAGCAGTTATTTATGTTCTTAAACTGTGGAATCACTACTTATATGGAGAGTGGGTAGAGATCTTTACAGACTACAAGAGCTTGAAGTATGTGTTTACACAAAAAGAGCTCAACATGAGACAGCGGCTTTGGTTAGAGTTAATAAAGGACTTTGACATTATTTTGCAGTACCATCTAGGGAAGGCCAACATAGTCACGGATGCCTTGAGCAGGTACCCAGTGGCTATGTACTTGACGAGGGACAGACATTTATTGGCCAATATTGATAGCTTGGGTATTGAGGTATTAGTTCCTGGAGTTACAGCACAAATATGGGGACTTCAGGTACAGTCATAGTTGGTGGACAGGATCAAAATTGTATAGTTCAAGGATGGGTCTCTAAGGAGCATCAGAGCACAGGTCCGGATGGGATTGGCAGAGGACTTCAGCATTGTAGATTATAGATCATTGGGGCATGGTACCAGATTGTCTGTGCCGAGTAGAGCATTACGCGAGGTGTTATGACCCATACCCGGTGTAGGGATGCAAGTCGGGAACAACACCCAGCCTACGCCACAGCATCGGCGGTAGAACGTTGTTTGGGTAAACTATTTAACAATATAATATGCCACCAATAATACCAATATACTCAATCACAGATCTAAGATAAAAAATAGCACGAATAAGATAAAAGAATATAATAGTCACAATATAAATCATGAGTCAAATAATAACAAATGAGTCAGAGATACTAGTAAAAGTAAGCTGGAGATAAATCCAGTACAAAAGGAATAACTAAGATGCTACGAGTCTCGGGTCATCTGTCTCAGTCGGGATGAGACCCTCCTAGGCCAAGGTCTCTGGCTCTAAACCCACAACATCCTGAGGTCCGTAATGAGTGGGGTACCACTTCTCAGTGTCATCTGGAAAAAATATATCCAGTCAGAAAAAGAGCAGAGTACATCTCTAACAGCAGTTCTAATCAATAATATAAACTATATAACAGTAAATAGATGTGAAATATACAAGATGCAACATATAGATACAGAAGATATACAATAAAAAAATACTAAAATAAATACAAGAATGAACAATATGGCAATGAACAAGAATACTAATGACTAAGTGAGTGAGTACTAGCTTTAACATATGATCGACTTGGGAACTTGCATAAGAAACTTGCACAAGGATAAGGGCCTGGTTAGTCATACATGCGGTATATGACCAACACTCACAAGGAATAAGATATGCACAAGGAGGGTATGATCACATATCTACACTAAATACTCCCCGCCCTCGACTGGTATAGTGGATCCAATAATGGTACGTCATGACACGGGATTCACTGAGTAGGTAGCTAATCTCCCCAAGAATCAATGTCTGTACATGTACAAGAAGAACAAGGAAATAATGCTTACACAAGATACACCATAAATACCAAGGAATATCATCTCATGACGAGATCCGGATATACCAATCCGTGTAACCATCGTGTCAAGAAATCAAGGATATCTACACTAGATACAAGAAACATAGAGGATATCATAAATGAGAAACTATCAAAGAATATACTCGCTTGAGGTCCGGTGAATAGTATCATAGATGTCCGGTACGGTGCCTCGAAGACCTAAATATGGAATATAATATCAGTACAAGATTTTGGAATAAAAATAAGTAAAAGTAGTCAACATCTAGATCAAAAAGTCATTTCTAAGTCAAAATAGTCAAACTAGGTCAACTCTAAGTCAAACTGGTCAAACTAGCTATTTCTAGGTTGCATGAGTCTATCTCTAGGATATTGGGTCCATATACTATGTAACTAGGCCACACTAGCTAACTAGGATACTAGAAAACCAATAGGATACCGTATCGCAAGATACGTAACTCAATAGATATGGAAATATCATAATATGCATATACAATCATCAAGATACAACAATCCTAACTAATCTAATGCTAAGTGGATACCTTAGCTTTGAACCAACGCGGTATCGCACCACTAAACCCCCATCTTGATACTCAACTCTAAACACCATGATTATCCCTTAATACCTTGACATTTACCTTGGTATCTCAAGGTAATGTCCATTCTAGCATATAGCTAACTACCCAAGCTCTAAATATAACTATCAACTATTATGTATTATCTAATACAACTACTATACTATACTAACTACCAATACCTATTGATACATATATACATATATGCACACATACGAATACATGACTACTAGAGGTACAAGAGATATATATGTATAGATCTAACTTACTAGTTAACAACAAGTATCTATATATAGATAACTAGTCATTAATAAACTAGCTAACTATCAATAACTAACTACTAACTAGTTGCTCCCCCCCCCCAGCTGATGGAGCTCCCCAAGCTGCTGCTGTTGGTGGTGTAGTGTTCGGGCACTGCATGATGCTGCTGTTGCTGTTGGCTCTTGCTGCGCTGCTCGATGTTGCTGAATGCTACTACGGTATTGCTGTGCAGTGCTAAAATTGTTGCTGCTCCCTGTTGGTGTAGCTGCTGCAGCAATGCAAAAGCTTGCACTACACTGGCTGCATAAGATAGCTGGTTGCTGCTGCATCTATTGTTGTGCACAGCTGCTGCTGCAGCTTGCAAATGCTATATTGCTGCCTGCACAGTGCAGTGAGCTACTGCTGCAAACTGATGCGTTGTGTAAACACCCAAATTTTTAGAATAAATTTTAATATAATTTCCCAAAATTTTCGGTATTTTCTGGAATTTAAAACGAAGAGGATGGTGATTTAAAGAATTTTAAGTGTGGCTTATTGGTGGTAAAATATTCTGAAAATAATATATTAGGATGCACAATGGAAAACCGGACCTATAGTATTTTCGGGGAATTATTTGGACCCCGGAAACGAGTTTTTAAGCTTTAAAGCTATTGGAGAGGTGAACCGAACCCTGCATAATGGGTCGGGTCGGATCTGAGTCAAACCCGACCCGGATCCAAACCCAAGCCCAAACTGAACCCTAATTGCCGGATTTACTGTAGCCTATTTAAACCTCCACCTAGGTTTTTGTGAGTCAAACCCGACCCGGATCCAACCCGAGACTTCCGAGAACCTCACCGTCGATGCCACATTCCTCCCCTTAACTCCGACCCGCCCCTCTGACCTAGAGCCTTCGTGTCCCCCAGATTCCTCCCACAGCCCCATCGTCGAACCCCTCGACGCCTTCCTCCCACAGCCCCATCGTCGAACCCCTCGACGCCTTCCTCCCACAGCCCCATCGTCGAACCCCTCGACGCCTTCCTCCCACAGCCCCATCGTCGACCCTAGGCCCTCCGCCTCACAGTGACTCCGCCACCGCCCCAGCGACACGCCGTCGTCGACCTGCCGATTCATCGCCGCTCGACCACCCATCCAGCCCCGAGACCCCGCTGAACCTCCGTGCGACCCGACAACAGCCCCAAGACGCTGCCAACCTCCCCGTAGCCATCAAGATCTCCTCTCCGCCGATCGACCAGGACGCGAGCAACGGATACGGACAGGAGCTCGATCCGGACACGGTGACCAGGACTCGAGACCGCACCTCGGACACGTGGAATTCAGCGTTCACGGAGCCCTGTTCAGGTATCATTTTCTCTCAACTCGTAATCCCGATTTAGTTTCTGCCAGTTGCTATGCGTAGACTGTATAACCCTCTCGGTGCCCGTGTAACTCGCTCGGTGCATCGCGTCCTGTGGTGATCGTGCACCGCGATCCAAAAACAGGAAAAATAATACCATGTTTCACCCCGAAATTGAGTGCGCCCTGCCAAACGAGACGACTTGGTAGCACGTGGTCTTTACCAAACGTGCGCGTCGTTGATACGGTCGTGTGGGATTTAGCAGAAGTCGATTCGGAGGTGCGTGCACCCCGGAATCAACGTGTATCCGCCGACGACACCCCGTATCCGACCTTTCTGGAACACGCTGTAACTTCGTGTACACACGTCGGATCGAGACGAAACTTGCGCCATCGGACTCGTAGTAATACGCTGGTCCTGTGACCCAAGTCTGGTCTGATTCTGAGAACATTGACAAAATCGCGTATCGTGGGCCCCACAAGCTCCACTTGACGGGCGATTTTGTGATCGGCTCATCGGAATCCAATTCTGGAAGTTCCGTTGGGTTCGTATCATCGTTCCTGACTTGTAGACACTGAGTTTGAGGAATTTGGAGACCTTTGACCCTGACCCGCTTTTCGGTGCAAAGTGGCCCACATGTGGACCCCGCTTTGGCCCGAAAATGACCTTTTTGCCCCTGTGTCCAAATTGGACGTAAGGACAGGCGTTTCTAGCAGTTTGACATCTTTTGAGACTGTTGGTGATGTTTATTACAGCTTTTGTAGTAGTACCCACAGGATCCACTGATACCGGGACAACTGTTGGTATTCGGACATCAGGCAAGTGTACCTTGCCAAACTTTGCAGTCTTTATATATATATTTTTTCTTGCTTTATTATATTTTTGTGCATACTTAACCTAGGACCATGTGAAGTACTTAGCGTCCGATTATCAGTCGGGTGCCAACACTGTACGCGGTGTTGGGTAATGTCATCTAGAGATGGACATACGTGACACTTTATATTCTCGTACTTGTCTTACCAAGTACACTATGACCCAGAACACTTGACACTATTCATGAGACAGGATTTTCCCGAGATATTTGTGGTGATTCTGTATAGGATACAGGACATGGACATTATATGCTTAGATACAGTATGACTGGTTGCATTAGCTATGATCCCGCTTGACATGGACATGAGACGTTGTGGTCATGATATGCGTGGTTACATTGGGTGGGGAGAGACACACAGGCTACAGGCTGTTCCATATATATATACATCCACTATTATTGAGAGGTCGTAGACTCTCGGAGCAGAGCTAGACCCACTACCGGTTATTACCACTACCGGCTCCCCGACACAGAGCTTGTAGTGGCCCAGCCTGAGTACTCGTGCTGCTCTCACTTGCATTTTCACTTAGATGGTTACTTACTTGCCCTACTTATTCTATTTATTTTCTGCACTACATTTATTTTGGCTTGAGCTTTCTTGTACCTTGCTATGTCTTTGAGGACCTGGATCCGGATTATGTCCCCAGGATTTGAGGACGAGATCTATCCAGAGGTTTACGGGACCGGAGTAGGAGCTGAACCAGGAGTTGTACCGCCATCCGAGGACGAGGTGTTAGCCGAGGACTTCTCCTGAGCATCCATGTTTCATGCTCAGTATTTATTATTTATTTCAGTCATTTACTTTCTGTTCTGTTGAACCAATGTATTAGATATTTATCGGGTTGATCCCCGAAGTACTTTGTTGAGACTGATGGATGGTTTACATTTCTTTATTTACTCTGTGGATCATATTTTATATATTGTATGGATGAGATTAGTTGTGCCATGATTGTCGTAGACTTGTTATTCTACAGCTTAAGTATGCCCTGGTGGATCCATTAAATTGGGTTTGTCCATCGGTGCGTACTGCTGGCCATTGCCACGTGTCTAATCCCTCGGTATTTTGGGACTGGGGCGTGACATTGTTTTTATGGTGGCCCATGCAGGTCTACGACTAAATTGTTCGGTTTCAACTTAGGGACCGAACCAGCCTGCCCTAAGAATAGGATAAGTTATAGGATCTCATCCATCATTTAACCTCTTATTGAACTCAATACCGAACTCGAAATTGTCACTTGATTTGCATCCTGTTTGAATCCTCTGAGCGTTCTTACAGTTTATCTTTTGATTGCAGAGAAATGGATCCCAGGAATGGAGATGAGATTTCTTTGGACACGCCACACGACGCTGTGGTTACTTATACAGACGGAGTGACCCCAGGGGATGTAGGACAAGCATCGCAGAGCGATCAGACCGGTCAACCAAATCCAAGGTTTCGGAGAGATGACATCCCACCTCCACCACAGTTCACTCCCCAGATGCCAGTTTTCCCGCCCGGACAAGCCATGGACGGGCAACAGATATTCCAGATGATGTATGCCATGATGCAGGCCCAGCAGCAGATTCAGCAAGAGGCCCATCGCCAGGAGGCAGAGTATCTGAGGACCAGCCTGGTATCCGCATTGGATCAGGCAAATCCACCAACGAGGCGAACATCGACGGGATCTATCACCGATTTCCGTCATCTCAGGCCTCGTACATTTTCTGGCAAAGAGGGGCCAACGAAAGTTCATGAATGGCTCACAAACATACAGCATCAGTTGGAAGCCGCTGAACTTTCAAGAGAGAAGTGGATGACTGCAGTCAGAATGCAATTAACTGATAATGCGCATCACTGGTGGCTAGCGAAAGAAAGGAGGCTCGGACAGGACCGAGTCACTTGGGAAGAGTTCTCCAGACTCTTCCAAGAGATGTACATTCCGGCAGTTGCACGATCAGAGCTCAGAGACAAGTTCAACCGCCTCATCCAAGGCAGTATGACAGTGGAGGAATACAACGCGAAGTTTATACGCCTAAGTCGCTTCGCTCCGACATTGATCTCGACAGAGGAAGAAAAAGCTAAAAAGTTCTTTGATGGACTGAAGTTCGAGCTTCAGAGATTAATTGGCTCAGTCGCACCTACATCCTATACTGAGGTCCTTGCAGCAGCACGACGCATGGAGCGCGTCACTAGAAGGGAATCGAATCTGAAGAGGCCAAACCCATCCGCACCATCCAAGACAGCACCAGGAGATTCTGCGAAACGATTCCAGAGGAGTATACCGGAGAGACCAGCAAATAGGGACAGACCTCTTCCTACTTGTCACCACTGCGGCAAAGTAGGACACATTGAGAAGGAATGCAGACGTAAGTTGGGACTATGTCTGAGCTGCGGATCCAACCAGCACTTTTCTAGGGACTGTTCTGAACGCAGAGACGGAGCACAGAGACTAGCTTTACCTGCACCACGACCAGCTACAGGAGCAGTAGGGGCACAGCAGACAGGAGCTGGAGGAGTCAGACCACCAGCTACAGGAGGCTACCAGCAGAGACCACCACTGGCACCGCAGGCAGCCCTATTTCAGCAACAGCAGCAGCAGAGAGGACCAGCTCAAGGTCGAGGCAAGGCATTCACCTTAGCTGTTGAGCAGGAGGCTACAGCAGGCGAGGTCATCGCAGGTACTATTTTAGTAGCTTCATTACCAGCTGTAGCATTATTTGATTCTGGAGCATCGCATTCATTTATAGCAGCTAGCTTTGTTGTCACCCATAGAGTAGCTACTGCACCCCTCCCGAAGATGAAGAGGATTCTTACGGGAGATGGAATTATTTCGGTTAGTGACATCTGTAGATCATGTTCGGTAGTAGTATGTGGAAGAGAAATGCGAGCTCAATTTCTGATCTTTTCTATGCCTGACTATGATGTCGTACTTGGTATGGACTGGTTAAGTCAGTATCATGCGACCCTTGATTGCCGACTTGGGCGGGTTATATTTAGACCGCCTGGACATCCAGAATTCGAGTTTCTTCGAGGAGCAGTAGAGCAAGGAGTTCAGCCTACTCTTAGGGTAATATCTGTAGAAGAGGAGACAGATTATCCAAGAGTCATATCTGAGTTTGTGAATGTATTTCCCGATGATCTTCCAGGTTTACCACCTGATCGGGAAATATAATTCACAATAGACTTAACTCCAGGAGCAGAGCCTATCACTTCATCGGTATATCGGCTAGCACCCAAGGAGTTAGTAGAGTTGAAAGAGCAGGTGGATGATCTTCTGGAGAAGGGTTTCATTCGGCCCAGTATTTTACCTTGGGGAGCACCCATATTATTTGTGCCGAAGAAGGATGGAATAGTACGATTGTGCATTGATTACAGGGCACTAAATGCTGTGACCATCAAGAACAGGTATTACTTACCACGTATTGATGATCTATTCGATCAGTTGAGTGGTGCAAGGGTATTCTCGAAGATTGACCTTTGATCCGGCTATCATCAGATCAAAGTAAGGAAAGAAGACATCCCGAAGACAGCTTTCAGGACCAAGTATGGACATTATGAGTTCTTGGTGATGCCGTTTGGTTTAACCAACGCGCCAGCAGTGTTTATGAGCTTAATGAACAGAGTTTTCCATCAGTTCTTAGATAAATTCGTGGTGGAGTTCATTGATGATATCCTCATATATTCCAAGAGCCATGAGAAGCACGAGGAGCACCTCAGAATCGTGTTAGAGACCTTGAGGCAGAAAAAGTTATACGCCAAGCTCAGTAAGTGTGAGTTCTGTATGGACAAAGTACCTTTCTTGGGACATATTATCTCAGGAGAAGGACTTTCCGTGGATCCAGAGAAAGTTGTGGCAATAGAGACTTGGCCTACACCCACATCAGTTGCAGAGGTGAGAAGTTTTCTCAGACTTGCGGGATATTACCGAAGGTTTGTAGAAAATTTCTCGAGGATTGCAGAACCGATGATGAAGCTGACACGTAAAGATCAGGAGTTTATATGGACAGAAAACTGCCAGAAGGCCTTCGAAGAATTGAAGAGAAGATTAACAACAGCACCTGTCTTGACTCTTCCTTCAGGGTCAGGAGGTTTTGTTGTTTACAGTGATGCATCAGGCAGTGGATTGGGATGTGTTTTGATGCAACACGGCAAAGTCATTGCTTATGCATCGAGACAGTTGAAGGTCCACGAGAAGAACTACCCGACACACGATCTGGAGTTAGCAGCAGTTATATTTGCATTGAAGATATGGAGGCACTACCTTTATGGGGAAAGGGTAGAAATCTTCACCGATCACAAGAGTCTGAAGTATGTATATACTCAGAAGGAGCTAAACATGAGGCAGAGATGTTGGCTTGAATTGATGGTAGATTTTGACATCGATCTGCAGTATCATCCGGAAAAGGCAAATGTTGTTGCAGATGCGCTCAGCAGGAAGCCTACGACTTATTTCTTGACGATGCAGCCCGAGCTATTGAAAGATCTACAGGAGCTTCAGATAGAGGTTGTCTTACCGGAACAGAATGGCTTGATGGCTAATCTTGAGATTCAGTCATCACTCGTGGAGAAGATTAAAGAGGCATTGTCCACCGATGCTAGATTCCGAAGACTCAAAGAGAGGATAGAAGCAGGTATGCAGACAGGACTTCGCATTCACGAAGACGGGACATTAAGGTTCGAAAATTGCCTGTATGTTCCAAATGGAGAATTGAGACAGGAGTTAATGGCGGAAGCACATAGCTCTATATACTCTGTTCACCCAGGAGGAACCAAGATGTACCGAGACTTGAGACAGTATTACTGGTGGCATGGAATGAAAAGGGAGATTGCGAGATTTGTGGCTAAATGCATAGTATGTCAGCAAGTAAAGGCCGAGCATCAGAGGACCGCAGGTATGTTACAGCCGCTTCCTATACCAGAATGGAAGTGGGAGCATATCACGATGGATTTTGTCACTGGATTTCCAAGGAGCCCCAGCGGAAGAGACGCAGTATGGGTGATAGTGGATTGACTCACTAAATCGGCACACTTCTTGCCATTTAGAGTTGGACAGTCCACAGAGGTACTAGCCGACATGTATATGCGACAAATCGTCAAATTACATGGAGTGCCTATTAGTATTGTATCGGATCGAGATTCGAGATTTACCTCTCATTTCTGGAGAAGCATGCAAGAGAGTCTGGGCACTAGACTCAAATTCAGCACGGCGTACCACCCGTAGACAGATGGCCAATCGGAGCGCACCATTCAGATCTTGGAGGATCTGTTACGATCATGTATGCCAGACTTTGGAGGATCTTGGAAAGATCATTTGCACTTAGTGGAGTTCTCCTACAACAACAGTTATCAGGCCAGCATTCAGATGGCACCATTTGAAGCTTTATACGGAAGGAAATGCAGATCACCTATATGTTGGAGTGACGTTGGTGAACGTCAAATACTGGGCCCAGAATTGGTAACTCAGACAGTGGAAAAGGTGAAACAGATTCAGAATCATCTTCGAGCAGCTCAAGACAGACAGAAGCATTGGGCAGATACGCACAGACGTCCTCTGGAGTTTAAAGAATGAGAGCACGTGTTCTTGAGGATTTTGCCCACTCGGGGTACTATCAGATTCGGGAGCAGAGACAAGTTGAGCCCAAGGTATATTGGGCCCTTTGACATTCTAGAGCGCGTTGGTGAGGTGGCGTATCGTCTTGCATTACCTCCATCCTTAGAGGGAGTGCATGACGTATTCTACGTCTCACAGCTGCGCAGGTACGTGACCGACCCAAGTCACGTAGTCGATCATTCAGAGATCGCAGTGGGCCCAAGCTTGAGATATGAAGAACAACCAGTTGGCATCCTCGACGTCAGTGAGAAGACATTGCGGGCACAGACAATCAGACTGGTCCGAGTAGCTTGGAAACATCATTCTCCTGGCGAATCGACTTGGGAACGATAAGATAGTATGTGCCAGCGTTACCCCCACTTGTTTGAGGAGGCAGTTGTAAACTAAGCAACCTTGTAATTCAACAATTCATTCTTTAGTATCTTATTCTTTGATTGCGAGGACGCAATCCTTTTAAGGAGGGAAGATTGTAAACACCCTAATTTTCAGAATAAATTTTAATATAATTTCCCAGAATTTTTGGTATTTTCTGGAATTTAAAACGAAGAGGATGGTGATTTAAAGAATTTTAAGTGTGGCTTATTGGTGGTAAAATATTCTGAAAATAATATATTAGGATGCACAATGGAAAACCGGACCTATAGTATTTTTTGGGAAATTATTTGGACCCCGGAAACGAGTTTTTAAGCTTTAAAGCTATTGGAGAGGTGAACCGAACCCTGCATAATGGGTCAGGTCGGATCTGAGTCAAACCCGACCCGGATCCAAACCCAAGCCCAAACTGAACCCTAATTGCCGGATTTACTGTAGCCTATTTAAACCTCCACCTAGGTTTTCGTGAGCCACCCCGCCGCCGAGACTTCCGAGAACCTCGCCGTCGACGCCACATTCCTCCCCTTAACTCCGACCCGCCCCTCTGACATAGAGCCGCCGTGTCCCCCAGATTCCTCCCACAGCCCCATCGTCGAACCCCTCGACACCTTCCTCCCACAGCCCCATCGTCGACCCCGTCGACGCCTTCCTACCACAGCCCCATCGTCGAACCCCTCGACGCCTTCCTCCCACAGCCCCATCGTCGACCCTAGGCCCTCCGCCTCACAGCGACTCCGCCACCGCCCCAGCGACACGCCGTCGTCGACCTGCCGATTCATCGCCGCTCGACCACCCATCCAGCCCCGAGACCCCGCTGAACCTCCGTGCGACCCGACAACAGCCCCAAGCCGCTGCCAACCTCCCCATAGCCATCAAGATCTCCTCTTCGCCGATCGACCAGGACGCGAGCAACGGACACGGACAGGAGCTCGATCCGGACACGGTGACCAGGACTCGAGACCGCACCTCGGACACGTAAAATTCAGCGTTCACGGAGCCCTGTTCAGGTATCGTTTTCTCTCAACTCGTAATCCCGGTTTAGTTTCCGCCAGTTGCTATGCATAGACTGTATAACCCTCTCGGTGCCCGTATAACTCGCTCGGTGCATCGCGTCCTGTGGTGATCGTGCACCGCGATCCAAAAACAGGAAAAATAATACCCTGTTTCACCCCAGAATTGAGTGCGCCCCGCCAAACGGGACGACTTGGTCGCACGTGGTCTTTACCAAACGTGCGCGTCGTTGATACGGTCGTGTGGGATTTCGCAGAAGTCGATTCGGAGGTGCGTGCACCCCGGAATCAACGTGTATCCGTCGACGGCACCCCGTATCCGACCTTTCTGGAACACGCTGTAACTTCGTGTACACACGTCGGATCGAGACAAAACTTGTGCCATCGGACTCGTAGTAATACGCTGGTCCTGTGACCCAAGTCTGGTCCGATTCTGAGAACATTGACAAAATCGCGTATCGTGGGCCCCATAGGCTCCACTTGACGGGCGATTTTGTGATCGGCTCATCAGAATCCAATTCTGGAAGTTCCGTTGGGTTCGTATCATCGTTCCTGACTTGTAGACACTGAGTTTGAGAAATTTAGAGACCTTTGACCCTGACCCGCTTTTTGGTGCAAAGTGGCCCACATGTGGATCCCGCTTTGGCCCGAAAATGACCTTTTTGCCTCTGTGTCCAAATTGGACGTAAGGACAGACGTTTCTAGCAGTTTGACATCTTCTGAGACTGTTGGTGATATTTATTACAGCTTTTGGAGTAGTACCCACAGGATCCACTGATACCGGGATAACTGTTGGTATTCGGACATCAGGCAAGTGTACCTTGCCAAACTTTGCAGTCTTTATATATATTTTTCCTTGCTTTATTATATTTCTGTGCATACTTAACCTAGGACCGTGTGAAGTACTTAGCGTCCGATTATCAGTCGGGTGCCAACACTGTACGCGGTGTTGGGTAATGTCATCTAGAGATGGACATACGTGACACTTTATATTCTCGTACTTGTCTTACCAAGTACACTATGACCCAGGACACTTGATACTATTCATGAGACAGGATTTTCCCGAGATATTCGTGGTGATTCTGTATAGGATACAGGACATGGATATTATATGCTTAGATACAGTATGACTGGTTGCATTAGCTATGATCCCGCTTGACATGGACATGAGACGTTGTGGTCATGATATGCGTGGTTACATTGGGTGGAGAGAGACACACAGGCTACAGGCTGTTCCATATATATATACATCCACTATTATTGAGAGGTCGTAGACTCTCGGAGCAGAGCTAGACCCACTACCGGTTATTACCACTTCCGGCTCCCCGACACAGAGCTTGTAGTGGCCCAGCCTGAGTACTCGTGCTGCTCTCACTTGCATTTTCACTTAGATGGTTACTTACTTGCCCTACTTATTCTATTTATTTTCTGCACTGCATTTATTTTGGCTTGAGCTTTCTTGTACCTTGCTATGTCCCCTGAGGACCTGGATCCGGATTATGTCCCCAGGATTTGAGGACGAGATCTATCCCGAGGTTTACGGGACCGGAGCAGGAGCTGAACCAGGAGTTGTACCGCCATCCGAGGACGAGGTGTTAGCCGAGGACTTCTCCTGAGCATCCATGTTTCATGCTCAGTATTTATTATTTATTTCAGTCATTTACTTTCTGTTCTGTTGAACCAATGTGTTAGATATTTATCGGGTTGATCCCCGAAGTACTTTGTTGAGACTGATTGATGGTTTACATTTCTTTATTTACTCTGTGGATCATATTTTATATATTGTGTGGATGAGATTAGTTCTGCCATGATTGTCGTAGACTTGTTATTTTACAGCTTAAGTATGCCCTGGTGGATCCATTAAATTGGGTTTGTCCATCGGTGCGTACTGCTGGCCATTGCCACGTGTCTAGTCCCTCGGTATTTTGGGACTGGGGCATGACACGTTGTTTGCTATGTGCTTGAAGGGCCTTGCTGCATTATTGTGCTACCTCTACTATGCTGCACTGATTCACTGCAGGTACACTGCAGAACTCGACTCCCCCCTCTCAACACACTACACACATACACACAAACAAGCATACAACTATATATATGACATAGCACATCTCCATATACACTATCTCTATGTATATAAATATATAACCATCAATACCTATATATCAATCTATGTATACACCTCATATATATATATATACACACACATTCATACACTCTCTATGAATATATATAAACATCAACAACATACATAGCTATGTATATATAGTATATATCTAAATATATCATATGAACAACACAAAGATACATACAACTATATATATATATATATATATATATACACTGATAATTAATATACTAATAGCTATGAATAATGCAAATTGAACCTAGGAATGCAATCAAACAAACACGTGGAGTGCATCGCACCCGTATCACACTAGATCTATGATATGCTTGCGATACGAGTCCACTACACAACCAAACGTACCCTGAAGGATACGAGAAAGTCTAAAATAGTATATATGAACAATACATAGAGTCAATTACACATCTACGTATCCGTGTCAAAATGTGACATGCACAAAGCCCCGTGTCGGAGGAAAAATTCCCAAATCAACCCGTATCTCCAAATTGTTGGGATACGGCCTACACGTATCCAATTGTGGATATGACACTATCCACAAACAATCAAACACATGTTAATTTGGTCTAATTGACCAATTGATAAACACGACATGGGTCAATCTCAAAAAATTCCCCAAAATTGACACAAAACACACCATAACTTTCTCCATAGGCCTCCTATGAGCCTAATTCTAATTTCTATGGGTAGCCTCATTATATGGGATGGTTTCTAATGGTTAAAAAATAGATTTATAACCTAATTAAAGGGGACAAACTGAATTATACCTATTGGGAGATGGATTCCCAATGCAACCTCCAAATTAGGTAAAATTGGCCTTCAACTTGTAGATTCTTGCTCCTCTTTGTAGATCCTTGCTTCCTCCTTGTAGATTCTTGCTCTACTAGCCTTCAATGGTGATTTGGAAAGGAATTAAGAAGAAATTTGGTAGGGATTTGATATGGAAATGAAGGAATTTGGTTGAGGAAAATTCTAGATCTAGATTTGTAATGAAAAAAATGAGAGAAAAATTCTCCCCCTCTTTTTTATATGGTCGACCCCCCTTAGCCCCTCCCTCAAGCTACTATGCAATGACCAATATACCCCTTGGGGCCTCTCATAAAGAAATAATTAAGGAGGTAAGGTTCTAGTCTAATGTGTTTTATTAAATTAATCATCCTCATAATGAATGGGCTTAATAATTTGGCTCAATCCTAACTAATTATAAATATTGGTCCATGGATCTAATCTAAACTAGTTACGTCCACTAACACAAGTCCAAAATAATAAACTAACATCTAACAATAATTAAATAATACAATAAATAATTATTCAATATGTACAATATTTAATTAATTATGAAATGACCAAAATACTCTTTCCTAGAAAATATGGTAGTGATACGAGGAGATTCTTCAAGAGGCGCATCGATCTCAGTACTCTATGCATCCAGGTGCCAACAAGATGTATAGGGACATGAGAGATCATGTTTGGTGGTTTGGTATGAAGTGGGAGGTAGCTAGCTTCGTATCCAAATGCTTGGTATGCCAGCAGATAAAGGCAGAGAGACAGAGGCCAGGTGGATTGCTTCAGCCTTTACCCGTTCCAGAGTGGAAGTGGGAGCATGTGACGATGGACTTTGTTTCAGGACTTCCGCTTTCTTCAGGAGGTAAAGATGTGATTTGGGTCATTGTAAACAGGTTGACCAAATCAGTCCACTTTCTGCCATTCAAAGTGGGTATGTCTACGGAGAAGCTCGCCGAGATGTATGTACGTCAGATAGTCAGATTGTATGGATTTTATGTGAGCATAGTCTCAGATCAGGATAGTCGCTTCACGTCCTACTTCTGGAGGAGTTTGCAGGCTAGCTTGGGCACTCAGCTCAAGTTCAGTACCGCATATCACCCTCAGACAGACGAACAGTCGAAGAGTACTATTTAGACTCTCGAGGACATACTACGCACCTGTGTTTTGGATTTTTGAGCCACTTGGGAGGATCATCTTCACTTGGTAGAGTTTTCTTACAACAACAGCTACCAGGCCAGTATAAAGATGTCAATATTTGAGGCGTTGTATGGACGAAGATGCCACACTCCGTTATCATGGGATAATATTGGAGATAGAGCCTTATTGGGACCAGAGATGGTTGTGGATGCAGCTGAAAAGGCAAAGCTCATCAGGGATAGACTTTGAGTAGCGCAGGACAGACAGCGACATTGGGCCGATAGCCACCGGAGACCATTGGTGTTTGAGGTATAGATTTTGTTTTGTATTGCTTGTGATTGTTTGTTTTGGTTAGAGTGCTAAGGTTGTGTTTTGTGCTAGGTTAGCGATCCATTTTTTTGAGTATTTCTTCGACATATGGCACGATTCGTTTCAGTGGAGGCAGAAAGCTTAGTCCGCGATTCATCGGACCTTTCAGTATTCTCGAGAGGGTCGGTGTAGTTGAGGGTCGGTGTAGTTGCTTACAGACTAGACTTACCACCAGCATTGGAGGGGGTACACAAAGTGTTTCACGTGTCGTAGCTGAGACGGTACGTGGCAGATCCCAGCCATGTACTAGATCACTCGGAGATCGAGGTTGGTTCAACACTTAGTTATCCAGAGCAGCCTATTGAGATTCTGGATTGGAGAGAGAAGGTGCTGCGAAACCAGACAATTCCTTTGGTGCGTGTAGCGTGGAGGCATCACTCGCCAGAAGAGAGTACCTGGGAGCGAGAGGCCGAGATGCGCGAGCTATATCCTTATCTGTTTGAGTCGTAAGGTATAATTCTTTCTTGCTTGTATTGATTGGTTTTGGTAGTTAGTTTCTTCCTTAATTTCGAGGAAAAAAAATTTAAGGTGGGTAGGATTGTCACCCTCACTTTTCCAACTAAGGTAGTTTGGTATTTTGGCATGGGTATTATTATTTTTAGGAATATAATATTAAATATTGTGCATGTTGTAAATATTATTTATTATATTATTTATTTATTGTTAGATGTTAGTATTTGATTTTGGACTTGTGTAGTGGACCTAACTAGTTTAGATTAGATCCATGGACCAATATTTAATTCTAGTTAGAATTGAGCTCAATAGTAAGCCCATTCATTAGGAGGATGAATTAATTACTTAAACCGATTAGACTAGAACCTTCCCTCCTTAATTAATTTCTTCATGACAACACCCAAGGGGTATTATTGATATTTCATAATAGCTTGGAGGAGGGGGTAGAGGCCGACCACTATAGGAGTAGAGAGACTCTCTCTCTCTCTCTCTCTCTCTCTCTCTCTCTCTCTCTCTCTTTCCCTCTTCATTTTTTATTCCAAATCTAGATCTAGAATTTTTCTCTTCCAAATTCCTTCATCCCTACACCAATTTTTACCCAAATTTCTTTCCAATTTCTTTCCTATTCATTATTATAGGCTATTAAAATAAGGAGGAAGTAAGGATCTATAAGGAGAATCAAGGATCTACAAGTAGGGAGCAAGGATCAACAAGTTGAAGGCTCTTGACACTCATTTGGAGAATTTTATTAGAAATCCATCTCCCAATAGGTACAATTCAGTTTTCCCCCTCTAATTAGACTCTAAATCTATAATTTAATTATTAGGAACCCTCCCATGTGCTAATGCTACCCATAGGAATTAGAATTAGTCTCATAGGAGGCCTATGGAGAAAATTATGTGATATTTTGTGTCAATTTTAGGAGAATTCCGAGATTGGCACATCTTATTTTTTCAATAGGTCAATTAGACCAAATTGACATGTGTTTGATTATGTATGACTAGTTTAGTGTCCACAATTGGATACGTGTAGGTCGTATCCCGACAGTTTGGCGATACGGGTTGATTTAAGAGTTTTCTTTCGACACGGGGGTTTGAGCATGTCATATTTTGACACGGACACGTAGATGTATAGCTAACACTTCGTGTTATTTTTAATTATGATTTTATACTTGCTCGTGTCCTTCGGGATAAGTTTGGTGGTATGGTGGAGCTGTATCGCAAGCGTATCATAGATCGAGTGTGATACGGATGCGGTGCACTCCACGTGTTTGTTTCCTTGCATTTCAATTCAATTTGACATGGTTATAACTATTAGAGTATTATAATTATAATTGTCATATGATATATATGTATATATATAATTATGTGTATGTTCTATATTTCATTTTGATGTGTTGGTGGTCATGGGATAATAGGAGAGTGTGTATGCATCACTAGTGTGGTTATGTGGTGATATATATATATATATATATATATATATATATATATATATATATATATATATATATATATATATATATATCAGTCCCAAAATATGTAGGACTAGGAATACGTAAGCATACCAGCTGTATGTGTATGGCAACTCCATATATGGAAACCATATCACATACGTACGCTGTATTATGAACAATAATTCACAAGTAGTATATATTTGTCACAAGTCACAGGGCATAACTAAATCTCATCCACAGAATCAAATAAAAATGAATAACCAATCAACTATATAACTGAATCAAGTATAAAATGCTTGATAAGAATAAGTAGTTGGGTGGAGACAAATCCACTACCAAACTAGAATATAAAAGTAAACACAATAAGTACATATAATAATTAATGAGGCTCGAAGGGAAGACCTCCTCGAAAGATAATGAAGTAGCAAGTCCTGATCCGTGCTTCTGCGAATAGTCATGATCGTCTACACCTGAAAAAGGACCAGGTCCTCAGAGGGACATAACAAGATACATAGAATCATGCCAATAAAATACTGAAAATAAATATCCAAAGGGTCATCTAACCACCTATGTGAATGCACTTTGAGAATAACTTTCCAACACGTGGGCTATCAGGCTAAAATGGGATTGGCATGATTCTCTCAGAGAATTAGGGGCCTACAAAGCATGACGTCTTTTGAACGTCAGAGGCCGCCTGTAGATAATATATAGGGGTCATCTGACTGCGCATCTCCGGCGGAGCGTATGGGTTACACAAGAAAAGTGCAAAGGAGCCCAAACGCCTTACTCGTTGTTCTCCCTACCCCATGCTCTAAGCATGTCATATCCATGACACGATGAAACCTCTAATAACTGCCAAGGCTTCTAATTATGTAAATTCTATCAGCAGTTATCCCTATATGTCGCACGTCCCATACGTACCGGCGATCAGCCAAATATGCAAGTTCGTGTCCTACATGACACTCACACTGGTGTAACAACTGTGTCACAGCCAATAAAATATAAGAATGCCTCATGATCATGTGGTGGTCTCGTAAAACTAGGTCGACATGCATAATATATAATAAAGACAAGATACGACGTCACCGTCGTTGCACCCAAGTTATTCTTGGACGTGCAGTTTATGTAGAAGTTAAAATATATGAACTAAATAATAGAAATAAAATGCATGCACCATATGGAATATAAATTATAGTACAATGGCAAGGTATACTTGCCTGCCAAGAAAGCTGCATAGTGTAAGCATCCAGACGTCAAGCACAAGGGGCCAGAAACTATGGCCTCCGAATGAACGTCTCCGGATGCTGAAATAAATATCACCAAGGTTCCCAGAATAAGCGAGATAGCTAGAAAATACTACCCTTTCATCCAATTTGGACACAGGAGCAAAATGGTAATTTCGGGTCAAAACGGGTCCACATGTGGGCCATTTTGCACCAAAAAGCGTGCCAGAGGTAAAGGTCTCTAAACAGGACAAATTATAGGTCAAAAAAATTCTAAACATCGATACGAACTCAATGGTATGTCCAATTTTGGATTTCGGTGAGCCAATCACAAATTCGCCCTTAAAGTCAAACCGTGGGGTCCGCGAATAGGCGGCTTGGTCAACTGTCTCAGAATCGCGTGAAACTTGGGTCATTGGACCAGCGTGATACCACGAATCCAATGGCGTATGTTTCGTCACATTCCGACGAGCGTACACAAAATGGGGTGATATTTTGCAAAAGTTGCGATACGGGGACTTTTTACGGATACGGGTTAATTTTGACGCGCACATACGTCCGAATCAACTTCTGCGAAAGCCCACACGTCAGGATATACCATACGCGTATTTTAGTGCAATTGGTACGCGACAAGGCGGTCCCGTTTGGCGGAGCGCACTCCGTATCATAAAATTTTAGTTTTAAAAGATCAAGTTTTTGGTCGTTTTGGAGGCCGAATAATTTAACACATAGAACGAATTAATAAAAACTAAAAGAACAGAAAAATTCTCGATTATATTGAGAAGAAAACCCTTTAATTAGTTTTTGAAAATATTAAATGGGTTGATGGCAAATTGGGTGTGAACATGAGGGTTTGGGGTAAAATTTCTGGACTATTTTTGTTTAGTTTTTCGGCCATTTTTCGGTCGATTTTTTGACCAATCCAGGGCACGAAAACTCGTCCCGCTTGAATGAAAATCCTATAAAGTTAGGTTGTGAATGTACACGGATAAACCGCTCAAGAAAAGGACGAGAGATGAAGAAGATAACATACCGTGAAGATGGGATGCTGTTGTGAACATGCGCGCGCGCACACGCGGACGACGGCTGCGGCGGCGTGGGGCAGCGATGGCTGCGACGGAGGTCGGGGTGTGCCGGCGCGGCGTCGGCGGGAAGGTCGGCGCCGGGGTCGACGTTGGACGGCTAGGGTTAGGGTTTGGTTCGAATGTATATATATATATGTAGAGAGGGAGAGAATAGAGGGCCGCGGGGTCGGGTTTTCACGAGTAGGGGGGGTTTGCTGCTGGATTGGGGTATATAGGAATTAGGAGTTGTTAGTTGGTTTTAGGTTGTAGTTTAGGTTTTAGGTAGTTTTGTTAGTTTTTAGTTTTGTTTTATCTTTTCCTTTTCTTTTCTTTTCTTTTTCTTTTTCTTTTCTTTTAACATTATTATTATTATTATTATTATTATTATTATTATTATTATTATTATTATTATTATTATTATTATTATTATTATTATTATTATTATTATTATTATTATTACTACTACTACTATTATTATTATTATTATCATTATTATTATTATTTATTAATAACTATATATTTATTAACATATATATATTTACTTATATAGATGAGGCTAAAAAATACAAAAATATTATTTGCACATAAAATAAATTCTAGAAATTATTTTTGTAAAGCTTTAATAAAATACTACACCCAAAATATTTTATGAAATATTTTATAATGAATAATTAGATATTTATTTAGTTATAAATCAAATAATTATATTATATAATTAACTAAGTAAATAACTAAATGGTTATCCATAAAATAGGTTAATAGTAAATAATATGCAACCTATAAAAATAAAAAATGCTTAACTTGGCATAGGAAATTATGGGATGCTAATTGTAGGAAGTTGGGATAAAAAAACCCGCAAATAAAGTATATATATATAATATCTAAATATTTAATAATTAATCTATGTTCGTTACGCTAATGTCATACTAATGCCAAGGGATCGAATTCATGTGCCACGAAAAGATCCTACGGGTAGTGTCTCCTGTGTAGGCTACTTCCTATGAAAGGAGATACAGATTTTGGGGCCATCCTATATTATTAATGTCCAAACCACGGTCAAGTGTCCTAAAAAAATTATTGGATTTTAATTGATTCAAAAAATAATCTAAAACAAATACAAGAAATACAAAATACACACAAAATACCTATTTTTGGGTGAGGGGGTTTACAATCTATCCAACTTAAAAGAATTTCGTCCTCGAAATTAAAAATAAGACATGATTCGCTAAATCCTTCACATACGTATATAAGGCAAGTCAATCGCAATCTCTTCCAAAAATTTAAATAACAATATCCAAATCTCTTTCAAATCTATATGACATCCCAGATCAAAATTTATATCATAATTTCCAACTATCATAATCCCTCTAGACTTTGAATAATAAACAATTCTAATCAAATCTTATTCCTATTCTCAACTTAAGAATTTTGTACTCTTCAAATTTTAAATTCAATTTTCATCCTTAATATTTTAAATAGGTGATCCAACAATCAAATTTTAACTTTTAATTCAAATTATCAAATTATAAAAGTTTGAACTCAATCCATCAATGTTCATGTTTAGAGTTCTATTTTTTTCTCAAAATTTAAATCGTTAATTCAATCTCCAATATTCAAAATTTAAATCATGTGCTCAAAGTATAAATATTTGGTCCGTAATATCAAGATTTCAAAATTCATTAAATCCTCATCATCTTAATCATTCTTCAAAAAATTCTAAAATTAAAATGACTTAAATCTCTCAATCTAATCTTACTTGATCACAATCTAAAAAAATTTACCTCAAGTTGACAATGCAATTTCTATCCAACTTAGAATTTACCCATCTATCACATAAGGCTATACATTTAAGAAAGGCTTCCTCAAATTATTTAATCGTGTTATTCAATCCTCAAAAATTTTAACACACAAAATATCTCACATGTGATGTGCCCTTAATTACAAAAGATAGTCACAAGTAATATGATTGGCCTATGGGGTATATCTAGTACTCTCCGTGTATCAAACTTATACCAAGCACGAGATTTTGTCTTTCCGAAATAGGGGAAGACAGAAAATAGTAAAAAAGGATTCAAGGAGGAGGTGATAGAATACAAGTACGGGGTTCAAAGCGATTAAAGAATTCAAAAGGGAGTTGTCAAGGCAGTTGTGGATTGAAATCCTATTTTGGTAAATTTCTATTTGCATGTTCATATCGGAACAGTTATGTAACCGATAAGATATGCTCGAACATATCTAAAGGGCAAGTATATTCGTCTAACAAGTTGAGTAAACTATATATCTCAATCAACGTAAAGTAGTCATGCGAAGAGCGAACCAAACGCACTAAGATTAGCTAGACCATAATACATTGATTCTGATTAGACAATTGTATCATTGTGTGCACCCAATAATACATATGTCATGAATAAGCTCGATAAAAGAATAAGCTTGCAAAACTAGGCTATAATAGCGGCATAAGTCGAGGTAGTCCAGAAAATATAAGTATGCTGGATTATGATGAAAGAAAGTACAAAAATAATTCAAGTTCACAAAGAAGAAAAGACTTGTCCGGTATTGTGCCTCAACAGTTGCCATACTAACTCCTTGTCTAAGTCTCTAGTCGACCAAATGGGGGTATGGGCCTCTGAGATCTACAGTCTGGATAAACGCTATCTTCTTATGCAAGCCTATAGTTGGTGTCATTCAATTATACTTCATTATTGGGTCAAAGAGGACTATGCAATACTAGGTTGTGAGGCATACTACCCAACTTATAAGAATTAACTAATAGTATAACTGCCTTAAGGGGAATCTACAAAATAACCTTGTCCTTATAAATAAAGTAGAACTCTTATTAGGGTATACGAGAAATGATCTTGGTACCTATTAGGGTATCCTATTGCATTATATAGGTAATGGTCATTTTAAGTCTTAATCATAGTGTTTATAGAACAAAAGCGTTAATATTAAGAATGGAGATGTTACTGGCTCTCAAGTGAAAGAGGTTATAACCTGTATGGAGATATGTGGAACAGTTTACTTGATTTGAAACTAAAGGATAATCATATAATTATAATCTAAATCAACAACTCAAACTATCAAGTTCTAACTACTAAGCACATAATTTTAAATTTCAAGATTAACAACTATAATCCTAGCAAACTATATATCCTAACATAAAAAAATTACTTGTCTACAATCAGAAGGGTTAGGTGGTACGAATTGAAAGATGAAGGAAAATTTTAGTCGTCACACAAATAGCGAGCGTTAAGGTTTCGTAGGAACAAGATATGAAATTAAATAGAAAGAATCTTGATAATATCATGGTTTCTTAAGAAAAGGTGATATGTTAATCTCTGTGTTCGAGGTATGATCAAGGGAAATGTTATATTCATTCCTCTTGGCTTCCTAAGGTACTGTTCTGCTAATATCAAGACAAGAATCTAAATTTATAGTTCTCTAATACTATCTCACTATGAAAGTTAGGTTTATCCCTAATATTCAACCTTGGATTTCTATTGGTTCCTTAATACTAGGGTCAAACAATATGGTTAAATTTTTAACTAACCCTAGTAGTGTCTATACTACTCTCAAGTCCTTCATAAATATATCAAGGGATAATGGTCAATTAATCTACAGGTAAGGGATGCTAGGGTTCATTAGGTATTCTAAACTTAGTGAGTGTCAATATTCTAGTTGTATTCTTAGTAGGAATATTACCCTAATTATCATCCTAACAACAAGGATTCTTATATTCTAGCAGAAGGCTACATTCAAGGAACTATTAGGGAAGTACACGAACCAAGCAGGATGTAATTATTTAAATAGAACGGATTGGAAGAAAGGTGATTTCAAGAATTTGGAACGAAATCAAGGAGAAAAGTCAAGTATGTGGATGAGACCTAAAACTCTAATCTTAGGTGCAGGCCCGCTCGATACAGTTACGTAACCGAAACGGCTAACTCGACCTGCATGGGCCACCACTAAAAATATGTCACGCTCCAGTCCCAAAATATGTAGGACTAGGAATACGTAAGCATGTCAGCCGTATGTGTATGGTAACTCTAATATATGGAAACCATATCACATACGTACGTTGTATTATGAACAATAATTCATAAGTGGTATATATTTGTCACAAGTCACAGGGCATAACTAAATCTCATCCACAGAATCAAATAGAAATGAATAACCAATCAACTATATAACCGAATCAAGTATAAAATGCTTGATAAGAATAAGTAGTTAGGTGAAGACAAATCCACTACCAAACTAGAATATAAAAGTAAACACAATAAGTACATCTAATGATTAATGAGGCTCGAAGGGAAGACCTCCTCGAAAGATAATGAAGCAGCAAGTCCGGCTCTGTGCTTTTGCGAATAGTCATGATCATCTACACTTAAAAAGGGACCAGATCCTTAGAGGGACATAACAAGATACATAGAAGCATGCCAATAAAATACTGTAAATAAACATCCAAAGGGTCATCTAACCGCCTATGTGAATGCACTTTGAGAACAACTTTCCAACACGTGGGCTATCTGGCTAAAATGGGATTGGCATGATTCTCTCGGAGAATCAGGGGCCTACAAAGCATGACGTCTTTTAAATGTCAGAGGCCGCCTGTAGATAATATATAGGGGTCATCTGACCGTGCATCTCCGGCGGAGTGTACGGGTTACACAAGGAAAGTACAAAGGAGCCCAAACGCCTTACTCGTTGTCCTTCCTACCCCATGCTCTAAGCATATCATATCCATGACACGATGAGACCACTAATAACTGCCAAGGCTTCTAATTATGCAAATTCTATCAGTAGTTATCCCTATCCGTCGTCCCATACGTACCGGTGATCAGCCGAATACGCAAGTTCGTATCCTATATGAGACTCACACTCGTGTAACAACTGTGTCACGGCCAATAAAATATAAGAATGCCCCATGATCATCTGGTGGTCTCGTAAAACTAGGTCGACATGCATAATATATAATAAAGACAAGATACGACGTCATCGTCGTTGCACCCAAGTTATTCTTGGACGCGCAGTTTATATAGCAGTTAAAATATATGAACTAAATAAAAAAAATAAAATACATACACGATATGGAATGTAAATCATAGTACAATGGCAAGGTATACTTGCCCGACAAAAAAACTGCATACTGTAAGCATCCAGACGTCAAGCATAAGGGGTCAGAAACTATAGCATCCGAATGAACGTCTCCGGATGCTGAAATAAACATCACCAACGTTTCCAGAATAAGCGAGATAGCTAAAAAACACTACCCTTTCGTCCAATTTGGACATATAAGTAAAACGATAATTTTGGGTCAAAGCGGGTCCACATGTGGGCCACTTTACACCAAAAAGTTTGCCAGAGATAAAGGTCTCTAAATGAGATAAATTATAGGTCAAACAAATTCTAAACATCGATACGAACTCAACGGTATGTCCAATTTTGGATTTCGGTGAGCCGATCATAAATTCGCCCTTAAAGTCAAACTGTAGGGCCCGCAAATAGGCGGCTTGGTCAACTGTCTCAGAATCATGTAAAACTTGGGTCACAGGACCAGCGTGATACCACGAATCTAATGGCACAACTTTTGTGCATTCCGATGAGCATACACAAAATAGGGTGGTATTTTGCAAAAGTAGCGATACGGGAACTTTTTACGGATACGGGTTGATTTTGACGCGCACACACGTCCGAATCAACTTCTGCGAAATCTCACACGTTAGGATATACCATACGCGTCTTTTGGTGCAATTGGTATACGATGAGGTCGTCCTGTTTGGCGGGGTGCACTCCGTATCAGTTTTAAAAGATCAAATTTTTGGTCGTTTTGGAGGCTGAATAATTTAACACATAGAGCGAATTAATAAAAACTAAAATAACAGAAAAAATTTCGGTTATATTGAGAAGAAAATCCTTCAATTAGTTTTTGAAAATATTAAACGGGTTGATGGCAAATTGGGTGTGAACATGGGGGTTTGGGGTGAAGTTTCTGGACTATTTTTTGTCAGTTTTTTGGCCATTTTCTGGTCGATTTTTCGACCAATCCAGGGCACGAAAACTCGTCTGGCTTGAATAAAAATTCTAGAGGGTTAGGTTTTGAACGTACACGGACAAATCGCTCGAGAAAAGGACGAGAGATAAAGAAAATAACATACCGTGAAGATGGGATACTGCTGTGCACATGCGCGCGTGTGCGCACACGCGGACGGCGGCGGCAGCGGCACGCCCCAGTCCCAAATATGTAGGACTAGGAACACGTAAGCATGCCAGCCGCATGGATATGGCAACTCCAATATATGGAAACCAAATCCATACGTACGCTGTAATATGAATATAAAATCCACAAGTGGTATAAAATATAATACAAGTCACAGGGTAAAAT
Source organism: Iris macrosiphon (assembly GCA_036927795.1). Classification (NCBI taxonomy): domain Eukaryota; kingdom Viridiplantae; phylum Streptophyta; class Magnoliopsida; order Asparagales; family Iridaceae; genus Iris; species Iris macrosiphon. The sequence goes on along the minus strand of JAYESA010000010.1, from coordinate 71,488,111 downwards.
CTAAATCTCATCCACCAAAATCATATAGGAATAAATAAACAGTATCTATGAAACTAGATCTCAATAAGAAGTATCTAAGGATGATAGTTGGATGGAAATAAATCCACTACCAACTCGAATATAAGAGCAAATACAATATGAGTACAACACCACAACACAATATAAGAATACCAGCTATCCATCACAGCTCGAAGAGAAGACATCCTCGGATAACATGTAACCATCCAAATCTGCGCTCCTGCAAATACTCAAGAAAAGATACACCTGGCAGCGGACCAGGTCCTCAGAGGGACGTAACAAGATACAGAAAATACGAGCCAATTTGAATACAGTAAACATGCATATGGTTTAAAAATAAATAATTATGTTGTACAAGACAATCTATATGAATGCAAATGAGGACAACTTTTCGACGTATGGGCAAGGGTAGGCTACTCGATCTAATCCTCACAACCTCACGCTCGTCAGTGGACATCATCAGCCGACATACCTCTGGGGTAGCGACCCTCGGACTCCATCAATCGACATACCTCGGGGGTAGCGACCATCGGACACGACCACCATAGTGCGTGCTAGTTACTATGGTTTACCAGAGTGGTTAAAAGCCCATACGCCTAATGATTGTCCTCTCATGATACTAAGTGGCAAGTGTGTGTCAACATATCTAATATATAGTAATGACTGAAAGAAACTACACATGCAATAAATAAACAGAAATGCAATAAATATACATAAATATACTAAGCATGCAAAATACTGTAAGCAATTTGGCAAGGTATCTTGCTTGGGGTCCTGCTACTGGTATGAATCAGAGTCCAAGTCACAGTCCAAATAGCCTATGTATTACAAATTTATCACGTCAAAAGATAATTTATTTTAATTTATTTAATTCTGGAATAATTACTCTAAAATCCTATTTTAATCTTATTATTCTGATTTTTATGTTAATTCCTAAATTTTATCCAAAGAAACTGAATTTTATCAACTCGAGACTCATGGCACGCAAATCGAGGCGATCTGTTGACCAAAAAGTCAACCGATACAAACTCGACTTTTATGCATGATTTTCTGTATATTTTAGCATAAAAAACATACTGGAATTTATGTCTCATCCGAATTCAAATTCGTTTGGAAATTATGGCACATACAAATTTTGTATTGTGCACCAATGGTTAAATTCTAACCTAGAAGTTCTACAGAATTAATAGTATATAAATACTTCGAAATAAATTATGGGAAAAATATATGTCGATGATCTCGACATTAGCTTTCCGAAACTTTAAACGGTTCATGATTCTGATTCCTGGTTCTCCCGGAATCTCGAAAACATCGAAATATGTCTATTTTAGGACATGCTGTGCTCTACGAATTTTCCAGAATTTAATACTCATAATTTAGAAAAGAAATTATATAATCAGAAAGCTAACCTCATTATCGTTCTAACAAAAAAAACTAGGCCTCGTTTGGAGTCCGAAGCTAGGAGATATCGTCTTTTTAATTCGTCATAACTAGTAGAAAATGAGGCTGAATTTATGACGAATTTTGGCTATTTTTGGACGAAAAAGAGAGGAATTTTGGGGAAGAAAAATATGAAGGATGAGGTATTTATAATGATGGACACTACTTAATTAAATACGACTAGGATTGGTTAATTTGGATAGGATTATGATGAATTTAAATAAGGATAGGATATGCATGAAGTTGATTTTCTAATAGGTTCAGGATTTGAATTAATTTAAAGTAGAGTTTGAATCTATCTCAATAATTTATAATATTTAATATAATTAAATATAATATAAATAATTTATAAAATCTTATTAATATCTATTAACACTAAATTAGTATCTATCTAATATTAAGACTATATATATCCAAATAAATCCTAATTAATTTCAAAAATCTAAAATAACCTAAAAATGATTCTAAATAAATATTTATATAAGTAAATATATAAAAAATTCATTTGCTAATTAAATAACAGAATACTCTAAAGAAATTCAATATCTATAATAATATAAAATATACACAAAATATCTATTTTGGGTGAGGGAGTTTATAATCTACCCAACTTACAAAAATTTCGTCCTCAAAATTAAAATAGAACATGGTTTCTCTCTATCTAATCTCACTTGATCACAATCTAAAAGAATTTACCTCAAGTTTAATAATATAATTTCTACCCAACTTAGAATTTACCCATCTATCACATAAGGCTCTTACACTTAAGAAAATATTCCTCAATTTATTTTCTCATGTCATTCAATCCTCAAAACTTTAACACCAACTATATCATATATGATATGCCCTTAATCAATTATGAAAGATAGTCACCAAATAATATGATTGGCCTATGGGGTATATCTTGTACTATCCGTGTATCACTTATATCCAAGCACGAGATTTCGTCTTTCCGAAACAAGGAAAGACGGAAAGCAACGGAAAAGAGTTCAAGGAGGGGTAATAGAATGGAAGTATGGGAATCAAAGCGTTTAAAGAATTCAAATAGGAATTGTCAAGACAGTTGTGGATTAAAATCTTAATTTGGTAATTTCCTATTCGCATGCTCACATCGGTACAGTTATGTACTTGATATGATATGCTTTGTCGTATCTAGAGGGTAAGTATATTTGTCTACTGGTCCACTATACATCTCAATCCACGTAAAATACTATTACGAAGGGCGAATCAAGCGCATTATGGCTAGCTAGACCATAATACACTGATTCTGATTAGACAATTTGTATTAGTGTGGTTGACCAGGCCCCAATAACACATATGTCATGAACAAGCTCGATATAAGATTAAGCTTGCAAAAACTAGGCTATAATAGCAGCATAATTCAAGGTAGCACATAAAATATAACGCTGGATTATGATGTGAGAAGTTACAAAATAATTCAAGTTCGCAAAAGCAAAAACAACATAAGCAGTAATAATAAAAGACTCTACAATCTCTACAGTTATCATACAACCTCCTTATCTAAGTCGCTAGTCGACCAAATAGGGCAAGGACCTTTAAATTCTATGGTCTGAATAAACACTGTCGTCTTTTGCTAGCATGCGATAAATATCATTCGGTTACACTTCAATTAATAGGTCAAAAGACTATGTGATACTAGGTGTCAAACATTATGGTAAAACTTCTAACTAACTCTAGTAGTGTCTATACTACTCTCAAGTCTTCTTAATACATCAAGGGGTAATGGTATAATAATCTAAAGATAAGGAATTCTAGGTTCACTAGATATTCTAAACTTAGTGGTGTGTCTATATTCTCGTTGTATTCTTAATAGGTGTGCTACTCTAATTATCATCCTAATAACAGGGGTTCCTATATTCTAGCAGAAGACTATACTCAAGGAACTATTAGGGAAGCATATGAATCAAGCAGGATACAATTGTTCAAAATAGAACAGATAGGAGGAGATGAATCACAGTCAATTGTGGATGAGATCCTATACTCTAGTCCTAGGTGCAGGCTTGTTCGGTACAGTAACGTAACCAAGATAATATGCTCTCGACCTGCATGGGCCACCACAAAAACATGTCACGCCCCAGTCCCAAATACGTAGGACTAGGAACACGTAAGCATGCCAGCCGCATGGATATGGCAACTCCAATATATGAAAATCAAATCCATACGTACGCTGTAATATGAATATAAAATCCACAAGTGGTATAAAATGTAATACAAGTCACAGGGTAAAATCTAAATCTCATCCACCAAAATCATATAGAAATAAATAAACAGTATCTATGAAACTAGATCTCAATAAGATGTATCTAAGGATGATAGTTGGATGGAAACAAATCCACTACCAACTCGAATATAAAAGCAAATACAATATGAGTACAACACCACAACACAATATAAGAATACCAGCTATCCATCACAGCTCGAAGAGAAGACATTCTCGGATCACATGTAACCATCCAAATCTGCGCTTCTACAAATACTCAAGAAAAGATACACCTGGCAGCGGACCAGGTCCTCAGAGGGACGTAACAAGATACAGAAAATACGAGCCAATTTGAATACAGTAAACATGCATATGGTTTAAAAATAAATAAGTACGCTGTACAAGACAATCTATATGAATGCAAATGAGGACAACTTTTCGATGTATGGGCAAGGATAGGCTACTCGATCTAATCCTCACAACCTCACGCTCGTCAGTGGACATCATCAGCCGACATACCTCTGGGGTAGCGACCCTCGGACTCCATCAATCGACATACCTCGGGGGTAGCGACCATCGGACACGACCACCATAGTGCGTGCTAGTTACTATGGTTTACCAGAGTGGTTAAAAGCCCATACGCCTAATGATTGTCCTCTCATGATACTAAGTGGCAAGTGTGTGTCAACATATCTAATATATAGTAATGACTGAAAGAAACTACACATGCAATAAATAAACAGAAATACAATAAATATACATAAATATACTAAGCATGCAAAATACTGTAAGCAATTTGGCAAGGTATCTTGCCTGGGGTCTTGCTGCTGGTATGAATCAGAGTCCAAGTCACAGTCCAAATAGCCTATGTATTACAAATTTATCACGTCAAAAGATAATTTATTTTAATTTATTTAATTCTAGAATAATTACTCTAAAATCCTATTTTAATCTTATTATTCTGATTTTTATGTTAATTCCTAAATTTTGTCCAAAGAAACTAAATTTTATCAACTCGAGACTCATGGCACGCAAATCGAGGCGATCTGTTGACCAAAAAGTCAACCGATACAAACTGGACTTTTATGCATGATTTTCTATAGATATCAGCATAAAAAACATACTGGAATTTACAGCTCGTCCGAATTCAAATTCGTTTGGAAATTATGGCACATACAAATTTTGTATTGTGCACCAATGGTTAAATTCTAACCTAGAAGTTCTACAGAATTAAAAGTATGTAAATACTTCGAAATAAATTATAGGAAAAATATATGTCGATGATCTCGACATTAGCTTTCCAAAACTTTAAACGGTTCGTGATTCTGATTCCTGGTTCTCCCGGAATCTCGAAAACATCGAAACACGTCTATTTTACGATATGCTGTGCTCTACGAATTTTCCAGAATTTAATACTCATAATTTAGAAAAGAAATTATATAATCAGAAATCTAACCTCATTATCGTTCTAACAAAAAAAACTATCGTCATAACTAGTAGAAAATGAGGCTGAATTTATGACAAATTTTGGCTATTTTTTGACGAAAAAAAGAGGAATTTTGGGGAAGAAAAATATGAAGGATGAGGTATTTATAATGGTGGACACTACTTAATTAAATACGACTAGGATTGGTTAATTTGGATAGGATTATGATGAATTTAAATAAGGATAGGATATGCATGAAGTTGATTTCCTAATAGGTTCAGGATTTGAATTAATTTAAAGTAGAGTTTGAATCTATCTCAATAATTTATAATATTGAATATAATTAAATATAATACAAATAATTTATAAAATCTTATTAATATCTATTAACACTAAATTAGCATCTATCTAATATTAAGACTATATATATCCAAATAAATCCTAATTAATTTCAAAAATCTAAAATAACCTAAAAATGATTCTAAATAAATATTTATATAAGTAAATATATAAAAAAAATTATTTGCTAATTAAATAACAGAATACTCTAAAGAAATTCAATATCTATAATAATATAAAATATACACAAAATATCTATTTTGGGTGAGGGAGTTTACACGTGGGGAGGCGGCGGCTGCGCCGGAGGTCGGGACGTGCCGGCGCAGCGTCGGGAGGGAGGTCGGCATCGAGGTCGGCGTTGGGCAGCTAGGGTTAGGGTTAGGGTTTGGTTCGAATGTATATGTGTGTGTATATATATATATATATATATATATATATATATATATATATATATATATATATATATATATATATATATAGAGAGAGAGAGAGAGGGAGAGAATAGAGGGCCGCGGGGTCGGGTGTTCATGCGTGGGGGGGGGGGTTGCTGCTGGATTGGGGTAGATAGGAATTAGGAGTTGTTTGTTGGTTTTAGGTTGTAGTTTAGGTTTTAGGTGGTTTTGTTAGTTTTTAGTTTTTTTTTATCTTTTTCTTTTCTTTTCTTTTCTTTTCTTTTCCTTTTCTTTTCTTTTCTTTTAACATTATTATTATTATTATTATTATTATTATTATTATTATTATTATTATTATTATTGTTATTATTATTACTACTACTACTACTATTATTATTACTACTATTATTATTATCATTATCATTATTATTATTATTATTATTATTTATTAACATATATATATATATATATATTTACTTATATAGATGAGGCTAAAAAATCCAAAAATATTATTTGCACACAAAATAAATTCTAGAAAAAAAATTTGTAAAGTTTTAATAAAATACTACACACAAAATATTTTATAAAATATTATTTAATGAATAATTAGATATTTATTTAGTTATAAATTAATTAATTATATTATCTAATTAACTAAGTAAATAACTAAATGGTTATCCACAAAATAGATTAATAGTAAATAATATGCAATCTATAAAAATAAAAAATGCCTAACTTGGCATGGGGAATTATGGGATGCTAATTGTAGGAAGTTGGGATAGAAAAATAACACAAATAAATTATATATATAAAATATCTAAATATTTAATAATTAATCTATGGTCGTTACGCTAATGCCATACTAATGCCAAGGGATCGAATTCATGTGCCACGAAAAGATCCTACAGGTAGTGTCTCATGTGTAGGCTACTTCCTATGAAGGGAGATACAGATTTTGGGGCCATCCTATATTATTAATGTCCAAACCACGGTCAAGTGTCCTAAGAAAATTATTGGATTTTAATTGATTCGAAAAATAATCTAAAATAAATACAAGAAATATAAAATACACACAAAATACATATTTTTGGGTGAAAGAATTTACATATATATATATATATATATATATATATATATATATATATATATATATATATATATATATATATAGAGAGAGAGAGAGAGAGAGATGTGAGTGAGTGTATGTGTGTATTAGATGTGTGCATGTGAGCTAGAAGGGGGAATTATAAGCATAAGCAGCCGGATAAGCAGTAGCAGGAAGCAGCAGTAGATGCAGTAAGCTGCAGCAGCAGCAAGAAGAAGCAGTAAGCTACAGCAAGCAGATTCAATAAGCAGCAGCAGCGATAAGTAGAAGCAGTAGCAATAAGCAACAATAGTTTGAGTGCTTAGAAATTAAGTTATAGATAAGTTAAGTTAAGCTAGTAATAAGCTAAATTAGTTTATATTGATAAGTTAGTTGGTAAGTTAAGTATATATATATGAGAGATAAATATATATAAGCACTAGTTAGCATTGGTTAGTATTATTTCTAGCTTACCTTGAGTTATACCAAGGTAATGAGAGTTGAGGTATCTTGGGTATGGGTATTAAATATCCATTGGGTATGTTAGTTGTGATAGTTGGTATAGTATTGTTATTAGTTTAAATGCATGTTAGTGTATAGTGAGGTATGTTGGTTAATTAGATAATGTTAGATATTGGATTACCTTGTTATATCAAGGTAATGTCAAGGTATTGGGTTATACTCAAGGTATTGAGTTTGTGTATCAAGATGGGTGTGTAGGTGGTGTGATACCACATTTGGTTCAAAGCCAAGGTATCCATCCACTTAGCATTAGTTTGGCTAGGAGTACTATATATTTTGTCTTGTATATATATATATATATATATATATATATATATATATATATATATATATATATATATATATATATATATATATATTATAGTATTTTCATATTTAATAACTTGTGTATCTTATGATACGATATTTTATTGGTATCCTAGTATCCTAACATAGCTAGTATAGCCTAGTTACATAGTGTATGGACCCAATATCCTAGAGATTTACTCATACAACCTAGAAATAGCTAGTTTGACCAAGTTTGACTTGCTTGACCTAGAGTTGACATAGTTTGACTGTTTTGACTTAGAAATTGCTTTATGACCTAGAATTGAACTAGTTTATCTTATTTTTATTCCAAAATCTTGTATTAATGCAATATACCATATATAGGTTTGTGTGATACCAGCTTTGGCATCGAGAGATACACCTTGCTCAGGACCTCAGGCGAGTATATTTCTCTGTTAGTTTTTATTTCATAATTGTATATATATCTCATGTTCTAGAACTGTATACTTGATTACGACACAGTGGTTTCACGGACTGGTACTACATGGATCCTGTCAGGAGATGTTATCCCTTATCGTGTTCAGCGGATACTCCTTCACATATATTTTATCGTGTGTATCGGTATTGATTTAGTGTACTTCGTGTTCACACACTGCTCGTGTTCAGTGTGCTTATATTAGTGTACACACACTGCTCGTGTTCAGTGTGCTTATATTCATGTTCGTAACGTATCGTGATTGGATCCATTAGTATTGGTTGGGGATGGGGTAGTAGGAGTTGATTATGTGATCAAGCCCTAGTGTATTCTGTACATGTCGATTATATATCACACTTGTAATCGAGTTACCATATTGTATTCGTGTTCAACCTAAACCGGTCACATAATAAACTTTTATTCCATGACATATTAGTTAGATTTCAGTTATTTTTATTAAATTGCAGATATTCTATTATATGTTCTTCATTCCAGTACATACCTGTTCACTCTAGTTTATTTTATTCTATTATTTAGTTATCTTGTATTCTTTTCTATAATCTATTTTATATGCTCGATTATGTATTTGAAACTGCTTTCAGAGGTATGTACTTCGCTCCAATCCTGACTGGATATATTTTTTAGATGATTGGCTCGTAGACCAGTGTCCTACATTCTACAGACCGCAGGAGGGCATACCATTAGAGGATACTCTTGTAGACCAGGAGGACTTAGTACCAGAGCCTGAGGAGATTTAGATTATTTTGTTAGACTGTTATTGAGACTTATGGCATGTATATTATTTCAGTCTTGTGGATGTATTATGGTTCTCTTTCTTTCGTTATTCCATATCTTGCTTATCTTCCTTAGTTGCATTATGATTGAGTATAGTTTACATTTATCAAATACCATATTGTTCCTCTATTTGGAGTTAAGATTATTGACAGGTACCATATATATATTGTGTGAGATATTTAGATAGTAGAGTTGACCCAGACAGCGTTCTAACATCGATGTTGCAGCGTAGGCTGGACGTACCCACGTACTCGTGCCCGAATATCCGGGTGCGGGTCGTGACATTTCCCATACCAAATCACATTTTTACCTCATTTAAATTTAAATTCAGCTTTTACCTAAAATAACATGAGCCTTTGGACTATGTTAACTTAAATTGAACCATTTGTGCTTATATGGAGGGAAATGGGAACCAACCCGCAGCCAATACATGGGGTAGAGTCTCTATGTAACATATCCTAGTGACATTTGGTCTTAACAAGTAATTCCCGACCTTTTACCTTTCACCTCCTATCCATTACTACTTGTAGTTATCACATTGGAGTGTAACCCCCCAACCCAAAACCATTCGGCCACCACCCTCTCCAAACCAAACTCCTCTCTTCTTCTCCCTCTTCTTTTCCTCTCTCTCCCTCACGGTTTACTCCTCTTCTACCTCTTTGGAGCAAGAATGGCCTAGTGGTGGTGCAACCCCTTTTTGAAGTCAAAAATATCGTCGGAGTTCCACCGAATTTCATACAACCTCAACTAAGTTCATAGGTATCACCCTCATCCCTCCTACATCCATTCTTGATTTCTTTTAAGTTATTTTATTAGAGTAAGGTATACTTATCTCGATGCTTTGATAAAATATACTAATTGTTAACTAGTGCATGCATTTTTTTATGAGTTGTTACAATATAGTATTTATAATTTTAGAATTTTATGGTTAATTATTTCAAAATTATATCATAATTTCAGAATATATACATATTAAAATATATATTTTGTGGGTTAAAAGTATAGAGAATGGATGAGAGTTGCATGGATAGTAATAGTGTAATTGTAGGAATGTTGTATTGATATTATATTATTAAAAATGAGTTTTTTACCATTATAAAATAAATTCCAGAATTATATGTGTATTAATTAGAATATTATATGTATTAAAATGTGTATTTTAGTTTTTTAAATTATAAAAAATTGATATGTAGGTTGTATGAATAATATTGGTAAACTAGTGTACATGTTATATTATTTTACTATAAAAAATGCATTATTCATTATATTTAAATTAATTTTAGAATATTATTATTAAAAATTAGAATTATATATATATTAAAACATATATTTGGAGACTTAGTTGATGAACTAAAGAAGGGTAGAGTGCATGCATGGTAGTGATGACTATGTGTAGTTTATTACATGCACATAAGCTTGAATATATATAAAGGTGTGCATAAATTTTTATTAATAAATAAAATAAATTTTAGAATATTAATTCTATTTATTTTTTTATTTTAAGATGTTAATTAGTGAAATAAAATAATTCCATGCATGCTGAATTAGCCGATTAGCGTTGTATAGCGTTTTGCGACATTGAACACTACTTATGTACGTGTAGGAATACATTGTTTAATCACACATAAAAGCCTATACATACGCGTGGTATATCAATGTACGAGGTCCTTAAAATGTTTTAAACAATAGTATGTTATGTGGTTGTTGGCACGTTAACTAAAGCTGTGCTACTATTGGAATTATTGGGACGAACGTTGCTACTATATTGATGTGTGTATATCGACTCTATAATTTTACATAAAGTAGATAATGGTTGAATTAGAATTAATGTAAGTAATGGTGGCAGGGCACGTGGGTGTCGCAGCACCATCGGATGTGAACTTTGGATCTGCTATAACGCAGCAGCAGGCAAGTATACCTTGCATTGGTCTCAGTAAATTGTGCTTAATTTTAACTGTAGTTTATAGTTTATATTTTAATACATGTACTCAATTGTGACCCTAGGACCATGACGATACTTTGCGTCTGAATTATATTCGGGTGCCGACTGCCGTACACAGAGTCGTGTATCGTTAGATTGCATTATCATCGTATACCTATATGTGCAACACTTGCACTAATTACCTTAGGATACTATACAAGACTCTCATGTACAGAAGCCTCACTTGAGATATTCGAGGATTCCGACTTCTATTTTAGGATAGGACTTGAGACATGTGTTAGTTGACATGATATTATTTACACCTGAACTTGAGATATAGATAGTGATTGTCTTACATTTCGTGACATGAGGCATACGATACGTGGGGTTAGGGAGAACTTACCGTACCGCTGGGCTACCAAACTCTACTAGTATTATAGTACTTCAGGTACCTTGACGGGGCTTATACATACCTACTACTATTATTATTACTATCACTAGTACCCCTAGTATATGTATGAAATCCGGTGGTTTAGCGGACGAGTACGTTCTCATTTGCATTTCACTTATATGGATTATGTTAGATACCCTGAGCACACTTATTTTATTTACTATACTTTGGCTTGAATTATTCTTGTATTATTCTTGTACCTTGCTATGTCCCCTGAGGACCTGGATCCGGATTATTTTCCAAGGTATAGCAGAGGAGGAGTACCCCAAGGTTTACGGGACAGGAGCTGACATTGGAGCGGTACTGGAACCAGAGGACGAGGTTGTGCCAGAGGATTTCTTCTGAGTACTCAGTTACTTACTTAGTTATTGATGCTTAGTGTTATTTCATATTTGGACTTGGGCTTATGGACATACGTTTTTGGTGATATTATCTTTTCTTTATTATGACGGGTTGTTCCCCGAGACACTACTTAATTGTACTTGATAATGGACTATATTTTGTTATCTATTATCTTGACTGTTTTATCATATTATATTGTGATTGCTTTCTGTGGATGAGATTAGAATTATACTGTGATAGATGGTGTAGACCTATATTTATATTTATTATAGCTTAAGTGCACTCTAATGGGTCCATTAAATTAGATTTGTCCATTAGAGTTGTGATGCTGGTCATTACCACGTGGCTAGTCCCTCGGTATTTTGGGACTGGGGCGTGACATGGTTTTTTTTGTGGCCCATGCAGGTCTTCAAAATATTCTTCGGATTTCAATTATAGAATTGAGCAAGCCTGCAAATTAGGATAGAATAAATTATAAGATCTCATCCACTTGTTGACCTATTTTTGACCTCTATATCGAATTCAAAATAATTTCTTGACTTGCATCCTGCCTTGATTCCTCTGTGTGACTCTCATAGTTTATTTTATGTGCAGGGTAATAGATCCATGAACTAGTGATGATACTGCTATGAGAACCCCACCGGGTGCGGTGATTGTTGGCCCAATATTTATGTTGAGTTTTTGAATATTGCTAATCGATTAAGTTGAGCATTATGGTAATCGATCAAATACTATAGTATCTTCTACTTAAACTCAGCATTATCTAGATATGTAATATTTGCCTCTGTATATTTCCTTATTCGTCTAACATGTACTTACAGAAAGCAATAAGCAATATCAGCAATGGACATATGCTATATGACGATGAGCCAAAGATGGCGTTATACCAGAAGATTTCGTCTAACCACCTAAGACTTATCTGGAGCCTCATACCCGGGTGTTATACCAGAAGATTTTGTCTAACCGCCTACGACTTATAAGAAATATTCAGATTTTCAGATCTGGTTATCTTTAGACAACTGCCATCAAGGAAAAAAGCGTCTTCTAGTCAGCAGATATTTCAGAAGTTTGGCGTCATCAGTGTTCTTGGTTTTCAAATATAATCTTATATTTATTTGAGTCTAGGATCGATGTAAGCTGAGTCGCACTGGAAAATCCTAATACCTATACCCAGATACCTAGTCCACTCAAATAAACCAAAGAATCTATCCACCAAATCAAGCCACATTCATTTACAAAGTCTACCATACTAAGAGACTAAACTCGTGCCGAACTCCAACCGAACTCGGTTACCCTTTTGGTATGAAATCAACCATTTCAATAGCTCCTGATTTCTTGGCCCAACGGTTAAAAATTTGAATTAAACCCCATCCGAATTCTTGCCGAATCTTGTTTGCCTACACTCTATAAATAGGATTGGAATTCTTCATACTTACTCAACTCAACCATTCTCTATGTTTCTATCCTATAGTGAGTAAACCCTCAGAGCCTAAACTTTCTTATCTCCAAGATCAACTTCATAGCCTTCTAAGTGCCAAGTGCGGTCTCGGTCTAGAAGTTTACAAGAGTTGTAAAGAGCTTGGCTTTATCAGTTTTCTTTTTTCTTCTATGTGAAGTCTGTGTGCCCTTCGTATCAAATGTACATGTGTAAAGTTACGAGACTTCGGATCAAATCTCATAGTGTAAGAAGTGGCAAGCCTTTGGATCAAAGCTTATGATTCACTATTGGTGATGATAGTAGATAAAACTCCGAGCTTGAGTTCTCGGGACTGGATTAGTCCTCTCAAAGGAAAACTAGTATACATCACGGTATTTGCGTTTAATCTCTCTTTCTCTTACTTTATTATATTGCATATATACTGCTAGTTATTTACTGCCTTCACTCTGCTTAATTTTTAATTGGATAGATAATTCTGCTGCAGTCTATTCACCCTCCCTCTAGAGTTGCCATACACGGTCCTTTAGTGATTACTTATGACGATGGGGTGACACCATTGGGTGGAGATCCATCCACTCAACAAAGCAACCCGACTAATCAGGACGCCTCGAGGTTTCGAAGAGATGATATTCTACCACTACCATAATTTACTCCACCGATGCTAGCTTTTCCACCAGGGGAGCCTATGGACGAACATCATCTATTTCAGATGTTTTATGAAATGATGCAAGCTCAACATCAAATTCAGCAAAAGGTACAGCAACACCAGGCAAAGAACCTGAGGAACAGTATAGTGACCCCAATGGAGCAGGCAACCCCACCAACTAGAAGGCCATCGACGGGATCTATCACTAATTTCTGTCAGTTGAAGCCATGTACCTTTTCAGGCAATGAGGAGCCCATTGAATTTCATGAGTGGCTCACAAACACTCAACTTCAATTGGAAGCAGCTGAGCTTCCTAAAGAGCATTGGATGATTGCTGTCAAGATACAGTTGACAGGCAATGCGCATTATTGGTGGCTATCCGAGGAGAGTCGACTAGGCTCAGACCGATTCACTTGGGAGGAGTTTTCTAGACTCTTCCATGAGATGTACATTCCAACCATTGCCAGAGCAGAACTTAGGGATAAGTTCAACCGCCTAACTCAAGGCAACACGACAGTAGAAGAGTATAATGCAGAGTTCATCTGTTTGAGTCGCTTTGCCCCTACTCTGATTCTGACAGAAGAGGAGAAGGCAAAGAATTTCTTTGACGGACTTAGCTTTGAGCTACAGAGATTGATCAGCTCTGTTGCACCTACTTCATACACCGACGTCCTTGCTGCAGCGCAACGCATGGAGCGCGTCAACCGGAGAGAGTCCAGCCAGAAACAGTCATACCCACTAGCACCAGCCAGAGTACCCCAAGAAGGAGCTACAAAAAGACCTTACATGCACCAGCCACCTAGAACAGCCTTGCAGGCAAGCGAGGTCATATTGAGAGCGAGTGCAGACGCAAGTTGGGACTATGCTTGGTTTGTGGATCAGGACAACACTCGACACGTGACTATACGAGGGCACCTATGATTCACAGACTAACCTTACCAGCACCAAGACCCACCCAGCAGCCACTTAGGCCAATTTATCCAGCACTGGGAGCACCACATACGGGAGCGGGAGGAATCAGACCACCAGCTTCAGGTGGGTATTAGCCGAGGCTACCTTTGGTACCACAAGTAGCACTATTCCAGCAGTCTCGGCAGCAGAGAGGACCAGCCAGGGACGATGACAGGCTTTCGCCATGACTATTGAGGAGGCAGCTACTGCAGGAGAGGTCATTGCAGGTACCATATTAGTAGCTTCATTACCTGCTATAGCATTATTCGATTCAGGAGCATCATATTCTTTTATAGCTGCTAGTTTTGTAGCCACACATAGAGTAGCTACCGCACCCCTTTTGAAGACTATGAGAATTCTTACGGGAGGCAAAATTATCGCAGTTAGTGACATTTGTAGATCTTGTTCGGTAGTAGTCTGTGGGCGAGAGATGTGAGCTCAAATTTTGATCTTTTACATGCCGGATTACGATATTGTACTTGGTATGGACTGGATGAGTCAGTACCATGCGACTCTAGATTGTCGGCATGGACAGGTTATATTTAGACCGTCTGTTTATCCGGAGTTTGAGTTTCTTTGGGTAGCCAAAGAGCAAGGTGTTCATCCTACACTTAAGGCACTCTTTGTAAAAGGGGAGCCCGAGTACCCAAGAGTTGTAACAAAATTTGTGGATGTATTTTTTGATGATCTTCCACGCTTACCACCTGATCGGGAAATAGAATTCACCATAGACTTGACTCCATGAGCAGAGCCTATCACTTCATCAGTGTACAGATTAGCACCTAAGGAGTTAGTAGAATTAAAGAAGCAAGTTGATGATCTTCTAGAGAAGGATTTTATTCGGCCCAGTATTTTACCATGGGTAGCACCCATATTATTTGTGCCAAAAAAGGATGGAACGGTATGCCTGTGTATTAACTACAGGGCACTAAACGTCGTACCATCAAGAACAGGTATCCCCTGTCATAAATTGATGATATGTTCGATCAGTTGAGTAGTGCCCGTATATTCTCAAAGATCGACCTCAGATCCAGCTACCATCAGATTAGAGTGTGGAAGGAATATATACCGAAGACAGCCTTCAGGACCAAGTACGGACACTATGAGTTTCTAGTTATGTTATTTGGTTTAACCAACCGCCACTGTATTCATGAGTTTGATGAACAGAGTCTTCCATCAGTACTTGGACAAGTTCGTGGTTGTGTTCATTGATGATATCTTGGTATACTCCAAGAGCCACGAAGAGCACAAGGAGCATCTCAGAATCGTGCTGGAGACGTTGAGACAAGAGAGGCTGTACGCCAAGCTCAGCAAATGTGAGTTTTGTCTGGATAGGGTGTCTTTCCTGGGATATATCATCTCTGAAGAAGGACTTTCAGTTGATCTGGAAAAGGTTACTGCAATAGAAACTTGGTCCACACCTACATCAGTCTACTACCATATATCTCAATCCACGTAAAGTAGTCATGCGAAGAGCGAACCAAGCGCACTAAGGTTAGCTAGATCTTAATACACCGATTCTGATTAGGCAATTGTATCATTGTGTTCACCCAATAATACATATGTCATGAGCAAGCTCAACAAAAGAATAAGCTTGCAAAAATTAGGCTATAATAGCAGCATAAGTCAAGGTAGTACAACAAACATAAATACGCTAGATTATGATGAAAGAAGGTACATAACAATTCAAGTTCAAAAAAAATAAGACTCTACATTCTCTACAGTTGTCATACTAACTCCATGTCTAAGTCATTAGTCGACTAAATTGGGGTATGAGCCTCTAAGTCCTACAGTCTGAATAAACACTGTCGTCTTATGCTAGCATACAATAAATGTCATTCAGTTACACTTCAATAATAGGTCAAAAGACTATGTGATACTATGTTGTGAGGTATACTACCCAACTTATAACAATAAACTAGTACTGTAATTGTCTTAAGGATACTGTAGAAACTCCTGTTAAGGTCTACGAGAAGGGTCTTGGTACTTATTAGGGTATCCTCTATACTAGGGTCAAACATTATGGTAAAACTTCTAACTAACTCTAGTAGTGTCTATACTACTCTCAAGTCTTCATAATACATCAAGGGGTAATGGTAAACTAGTCTATAGATAAGGAATTCTACGGTTCACTAGTTATTCTAAACTTAGAGGTGTGTCAATACTCTAGTCGTATTCTTAATAGGAATGTTACCCTACTTATCATCTAACAGCAGAGACTTCTATATTCCAGGAGAGGCTATACTCAAGAAATTATTAGGGAAGTACAGGAATCAAGCAGGATATAATTGTTCGAAGAGAATGGACTGGAAGGAGAGCGAATCGTAGTCAATTATGGATGAGATCCTATACTCTATTCCTAGGTGCAGGCTTGTTCGGTACAGTAACGTAACCGAGACAATATGCTCTCGACCTGCATGGGCCACCACAAAAATATGTCACGCCCCAGTCCTAAAATATGTAGGACTAGGAAAACGTAAGCATGCCATTCGTATGGATATGGCAACTCCAATATATGGAAACCAAAATCCACACGTACGCTGTAATATAAAAATTAATCCACAAGTGGTATAAACATATGTCACAAGTCACATGGTATAATCTAAATCTCATCCACAGAAAATTAATATATAAATATATAACCAGTATCTGTGAAACTAGATCTTAATGTAAGAATCTAAGGATGATAGTTGGATGGAAACAAATCTACTACCAACTCGAATGGAAAAGTACAACACAACAAACACAATATAAGAATACCAGCTAACCATCACGGGCTCGAAGAGTAGACATCCTCGAAACATATATAACCATCCAAATCTGCGCTCCTGCAAATACTCAAGAACATATACACCTGGCAGGGGACCAGGTCCTCAGAGGGACGTAACAAGATACAGATCAGCAAGTCAATTTGAATACAGTAAACATGCATAATAGGTAGAAAATATGTAAGTACGCTGTACAAGAAAATCTATATGAATGCAAATGAGGATAACTTTTCGACGTATGGGCAAGGGTAGGCTACTCGATCTAATCTCACAACTCACACACACGTCCATGAACATCATCAGCCGACATACCGCGGGGGTGGTGACCCTCGTGACTCCATCAATCGATATACCGTGGGGGTAGCAACCATCGAACACGACCACCATAGTGCGTGCTAGTGACTACGGTGTTACCAGAGTGGTTAAAGCCCATACGCCTATTGATTGTCCTCTCATGATACTAAGTGGCAAGTGTGTGTCAACATATCTAATATATAGTAATGACTGAAAGAAACTACACATGCAATAAATATACAGAAATGCAATAAATATACAGAATTATACTAAGCATGCAAAATATTGTAAGCAATTTGGCAAGGTATCTTGCCTGGTAAGAAAGCTGCAAGGTGTACTGTCCAGAAGTCAAGCACACAGGATCAGAAGCTACGGTCTCAGAACAAATATCTCTGGATGTTAAAATAAATATCACCAACGTTCCCAGAATAAGCAAAATAGCTAGAAAGCACTTCCCTTTCGTCCAATTTGGACACAGGGGCAAAACGGTAATTTTGGGTAAAAGTGGGGTCCACGTGTGGCCCACTTTGCACCGAAAAATGTGCCAAGAGTAACAGTCTCTAAATGGGATAAATTATAGGTCAAAAAAACTCTAGATATCAATACGAACCCAATGGTATGTACAAATGTGGATTCCGATGGGCCGAACACAATTTTGCCCAAAAAAATAAACTGGGGCCCGCCAATTTGTGACTTGGTCAACTGTCTCAGAATTGCGTAAAAATTGGGTCACAGGACCAGCGCGTTACCACGAGTCCAGTGGCGTAAGTTTCTTCGCAATCTGACGAGCGTGCACAAAATGCGCGCGACTTTCGCAAAAGTTGTGATACGGGATATGTCCACGGATACGGGCTGATTCAGGCGCGCACACGCGTTCGAATCAGTTTTCGCAAACTCTTACATGTCCGGTTACACTACGAGCACCATTTGGTACATTTGGTATACGGCGGGGCGGTCCCGTTTGGCGGGGCGCGCTCCGTTACATAACTTTTGGAGATCTAAAAAAGTGGGTTCTCGGGATTTTCTGACAAATTTAATTCTGTCTACAGCAGTTAATAATCTAGGGTTATTTAACATAAACTAAACTAGGTCAAGTGGTCTACGTATACCAAAAAGAATCATCGAATTCGGATCTCTGTGGTGGGAGATACGAACTCGGAAACATGGGTGATCATCGCAGTTTTCTACGTTCCCAGAACTTGGTCTATTTTTGCCAACTTTGGTGCTATTTTCGCCTATGGTTTCGTGTTGTTCGAGGTCTATTAACACACAGGTATGGAAGAGGGTGAAGGGGTGAGCATACCGGTGAAGATGGGGTGGCGTTTGGTTGAGCGAGGCGACGAAAAATAACTCTGGAACACAGGTACCTCGCTGTGGGAATCTGCAGTGCGCGGGGTCGCGGTCGTCGGGATTTGTTTGGACGGCTTGGCGGGGTTCTCCGGCTGCGGTGGTGGCGCTCTCTAGGTCTAGATGGGAAGAGGAAGGGTCTGGATGATTTAGGTTTAGGGTTTTAAATAAATTATATATATATATATATATATATATATATATATATATATATATATATATATATATATGAAAGGGAGAGAGAGGGGGTTTGGTATTAGCCTCGGCCAAGGGGGGTCTTGGCTCACATACGTGGGTGCTGTGTTGCTACTTAGCAAAATAACGAGTGGTTTGCATAGGGTGGGTTGGCTGCTAATGAAATTAAAGGGGTGCGGTTGTAGCTTTACTAACGGGTGGTTGGAGTAGTAAAGGGTTAATAGGAGCATAGTAGTAATAGTATTAGTAGTTATTAATAATTTAATAGTTTTTATTTTTCTTTCTTTTTTTTTATAAATCTTTTTTAATTATATATATATATATAATCATAGAAAAATTCTATATTATATTAATGTACATCATTAAGCTAGCAACTGCTCAATGGGTCTCCTACATGAAATAAATTCTGAAAAATTCCTGATGGTCCCATAAGTCCCCTAAGTGCACGAAGACCTAAAATAAAATTAATAAAAATCTATTTCTCCTAATTAGCCATTAATTACTATAATTAAATTAATACTTAATAATTAAAAGGGTATATACGATTTTTAGGAATAGGGGTTTTACATTCTACCCAACTTATAAAAATTTCGTCCTCGAAATTAAAAATAAGCCACGGTAGAAGGTCAAGGATGGTATAAGATTTGCATTGTTTAAAATGCAAGGCCAGGTTTAAAGGGGTGGGCGATGTTGTGCGTTGCACATCCCAAAAATAATGGGAAAATTCATATGAGCGAAAAATTTGTTTCTTCATGTGTCATGTCCAATGGTGTGGACACCTAAATGCTCTTTTGCATAAAAGCGCTCAACAATTGAAAAATTGCACAAAGATGAGAATTGGATGATGGGCACGTCTAGGATAAGGGTGTAGAATTTGTAGGAAGACAGTGGCTAGTGTAGTGCTCCAATTATCGAAGCACGGTAAGGTGCACTAAGTGATACAATATTACAAAATTAAATAAAAATACCGTGTTTAATTTCTAACTGGATTCAATCTAGCCTTAGTCTCACTATCTAAGCCAAGTAGGTCTAATTTTGGGTGAGGGGTTCACAATCTACCGAACTTAAAATTTATCCATCTATCACCTAAGGCTATACATCTAGAAAAACTATTCCTCAAATTATTTAATCATGTTCTTTAATCCTCAAAATTTTAACACCAAACATATCACCTATGATATGCCCTTAATCAATTATAAAAAGAGTCACTAAGTCATGTGATTAGCCTTATGGGGTATATCTAGTACTATCAGTGTCAACTTATACCAGCACGAGATTTCGTCTTTCCAAAATAAGGGAAGACGGAGAGCAATAATAAAGGATTCAAGGTAAAGGTGATAGAATACAAGTACGAGGTTGTCACGCCCCAGTCCCAAAAATACGTAGGACTAGAACACGTAAGCATGCCAGCCGCATGGATATGGCAACTCCAATATATGGAAACCAAAATCCCCACGTACGTTGTAATATGAATATCAATCCACAAGTGGTATAAACATAAGTCACAAGTCACAGGGTACAATCTAAATCTCATCCACGAAAATCAATATAAATAACTAACAAGTATCTATGAAACTAGATCTCAATATAAGTATCTAAGGAGGATAGTTGGATGGAAACAAATCCACTACCAACTCGAATGGAAAAGTACAACACAATAAACACAATATAAGAATACCAGCTAACGACCACGGGCTCGAAGGGAAGACACCCTCGAATCATATGTAACCATCCGGATCTGCGCTCCTGCAAATAGTCGTGAACATCTACACCTGGAAAGGGACCAGGTCCTCAGAGGGACGTAACAAGATACATAAAAGTAAGCCAATTTGAATACAGTAAACAAGCATAATATTTGAAAATATATAAGTACGCTGTACAAGACAATCTATATGAATGCAAATGAGGGCAACCTTTCGACGTATGGGCAAGGGTAGGCTACTCGATCTAATCCTCACAACTCACACACACGTTAGTGGAAATCATCAGCCGACATACCTCGGGGGTAGCGACCCTTGGACTACATCAATTAACATACCTCGGGGGTAGCGACCATCGGATACGACCACCATAGTACGTGCTAGTTACTACGGTTTACCAGAGTGGTTAAAGCCCATACGCCTAATGATTGTCCTCTCATGATACTAGGTGTCAAGTGTGTGTCAACATATCTACTATATAGTAATGACTGAAAAAAATTACACATGCAAGAAATATACAGAAATACAATGAATATACAGAAATATAATAAGCATGCAAAGTACTGTAAATAATTTGACAAGGTATCTTGCCTGGTCTAAAAAAGAATGAGGTCCCAACTCAAGGCGTCGTCCGATCTACCCGTCACATAAATTAAATAAGTTAGGTTACAAAAGTAGGAGAATAGGTTCCTCCATTTTAATCTATTTTAATTTTGAATAAAATAACCTAAAATATTATTTTAATCTTATTATAATCTGATTTTATTACTAAATCATAATTTTGGTCCAAAGAAAATTAAATTTACGGATTTGTGATCCGTGACACGCAAATCGATGCAATCCGTTGACCAAAATGTCAACCAACTCAAATCCTGGATTTGTATATAAAATCCTATAGATTTTAGTGCTACATGAACACCAGAATCGACGGTTTTAAAATCACAAGTCGGTAATGTAAACCCCCTCACCCAAAATAGATATTTTGTGTATATTTTATATTATTATAGATATTAAATTTCTTTAGAGTATTTTGTTATTTAATTAGCAAATGAATTTCTTGATATATTTACTTATATAAATATTTATTTAGAATCATTTTTAGGTTATTTTAGATTTTTGAAATTAATTAGGATTTATTTGGATATATATAGTCTTAATATTAGATAGATGCTAATTTAGTGTTAATAGATATTAATAAGATTTTATAAATTATTTGTATTATATTTAATTATATTCAAGATTATAAATTATTGAGATAGATTCAAACTCTATTTTAAATTAATTCAAATCCTGAACCTACTAGGAAATCAACTTAATGTATATCATATCCTTATTTAAATTCATCATAATCCTATCCAAATTAACCAATCCTAGTCGTATTTAATTAAGTAGTCTCCACCATTATAAATACCTTATCCTTCATATTTTTCTTCCCCAAATTCCTCTCTTTTTCGTCCAAAAAAAATAGTCAAAATTCGTCATAAATTCAGCCTCATTTTCTACTAGTTATGACGAATTAAAAAGCCAATATCTCCTAGCTCCGGACTCCAAACGCGCTCTAGTTTTTTTTCTTAGAACGATAATGAGATTAGGTTTCTGATTATATAAATTTTTTTTTAAATTATTATTATTAAATTCTGTAAAATTCATAGAACACAGCATGTCCGAAAATAGACGTATTTCGATGTATTCGCGATTCCGGGAAAACCAGGAATCAGAATCATGAACCGTTTAAAGTTTCGGAAAGCTAATGTCGAGATAATCGACATATATTTTTCCCAGAATTTATTTCGAAGTATTTAAATACTGTTAATTCTGTAGAACTTCTGGGTTAGAATTTAACCATCGGTGCACAATACAAAATTTGTATGTGCCATAATTCCCAAACAAATTTGAATTCAGACGAGCCATAAATTCCAGTATGTTTTTTATGCTGAAATCTACAGGAAATCATGCATGAAAGTCGAGTTTGTATCGGTTGACTTTTTGGTCAACAGATCGCCTCGATTTGCGTGCCATGAGTCTCGAGTTGATAAAATTCAGTTTCTTTGGACAAAATTTAGGAATTAACATAAAAAATCAGAATAATAAGATTAAAATAGGATTTTAGAGTAATTATTCTAGAATTAAATAAATTAAAATAAATTATCTTTTGACGTGATAAATTTGTAATACATAGGCTATTTGGACTGTGACTTGGACTCTGATTCATACCAGCAGCAGGACCCCAGGCAAGCTACCTTGCCAAATTGTTTACAGTACTTTGCATGCTATTTATATTTCTGTTTATTCATTGCATGTGTAGTCTCGTTCAGTTATATTCATTGCATGTGTAGTTCGTTCAGTCATTACTATATATATTAGATATGTTGACACACACTTGACACCTAGTATCATGAGAGGACAATCATTAGGCGTATGGGCTTTTAACCACTCTAGTAAACCGTAGTATATAGTTCGCACTACGGGCGTGTGTCGCGCTGGTCGCTACCCCCGCGGTATATCGATTTCTGGAGTCTCGCTGGTCGCTACCCCCGCGGTATGTCAATTTCTGATGTCCATTGACGTGTGTGTGAGTTGTGAGGTAGATCGAGTAGCCTACCCTTGCCCATACGTCGAAAACTTTTTCTTATTTGCATTCATATAGATGGTCTTATACAGCGTACTTATTTATTTTCAAACCATATGCATGTTTACTGTATTCAAATTGGCTCATATTTTCTGTATCTTGTTACGTCCCTCTGAGGACTTGGTCCGCTGCCAGGTGTATCTTTTCTTGAGTATTTACAGGAGCGCAGATTTGGATGGTTACATGTGATCCGAGGATGTCTTCTCTTCGAGCTGTGATGGATAGCTGGTATTCTTATATTGTGTTGTGGTGTTGTACTCATATTGTATTTGCTCTTATATTCGAGTTGGTAGTGGATTTGTTTTCATCCAACTATCATCCTTAGATACTTCTTATTGAGATCTAGTTTTATAGATACTGGTTATTTATTTCTATATGATTTTGGTGGATGAGATTTAGATTTTACCCTGTGACTTGTATTACATTTTATACCACTTGTGGATTTTATATTTATATTACAGCGTACGTATGGATTTGGTTTCCATATATTGGAGTTGCCATATCCATGCGGCTGGCATGCTTACGTGTCCTAGTCCTACGTATTTTTGGGACTGGGGCATGACAGGTAAAGAGTTATGGCCACAATGGCGAATAGATGATAATTTTCGGTGGTTTCCTATTTACGTCTATGTTGCATAAATTTTACAGTAGACTAAACTTATATGTTAAATTCTGGAAAAGTAATTTTATATAATTTCATCATGTCAACTTTCTAAAACTTCAAACGGTTCGTAATTCCGAGTTCAGAATCTCCCGTAATCTCAAAAATACCAAAATACGTCTGATTTCGGACAGGTGACACTTTTAGAATATTATGGAAAAATAGGTTCTAAAATTATTAAAATAATTTATATAATCAGAAAACTAACCTTTATATAATTCTAACAAAAAAAATTGGAGCGCGTTTGAAGTCCGGAGCTAGGAGATATCGTCTTTTTAATTCGTCATAACTAGTAGAAAATGAGGCTGAATTTATGACGAATTTTGACTATTTTTGGACGAAAAAAGGGGGAATTTGGGGAAGAAAAATATGAAGGATGAGGTATTTATAATGGTGGACACTACTTAATTAAATACGACTAGGATTGGTTAATTTGGATAGGATTATGATAAATTTAAATAAGGATAGGATATGCATGAAGTTGCTTTCCTAGTAGGTTCAGGATTTGAATTAATTTAAAATAGAGTTTAAATTTATCTCAATAATTTATAATCTTAAATATAATACAAATAATTTATAAAATCTTATTAATATCTATTAACACTAAATTAGCATCTATCTAATATTAAGACTATATATATCCAAATAAATCCTAAATAATTTTAAAAATCTAATAAATTTCTTAAAATTCTAAATAAATTACAAAAAAATATAATTAAATATTTTAAACTAAACTAAATATTTGGTACGAACAACATGCAAGTATGGTCGTATAGTAAATCATAGAAGTCCTAGAAATTTATGTTCCCTATGTTTTAATTACCTAAAAATTCTAGAAAAATCTCCAAAAATCTAAAATATCCTAAAAATAATTCTAAATAAATATTTATATAAGTAAATATATCAAAAAAAATTATTTTCTAATTAACTAAGAGAATACTCTAAAAAATTCAATATTTAAAATAATCTATAATAATATAAAATATACAGAAAATACCTATTTTGGGTGAGGGGTTTACAATCTACCCAACTTACAAAAATTTTGTCCTCGAAATTGACACTAACCCATATTCATAATAATCACTATAGCTATTACACTACATAGCTATCTAGCAGTGCTTCCTAAAAGTCATGGTCTGTTATTCTAACACTTCTCATTTATTGTCCATACACTATCATATTACCCTCTAACTAGTCTACACTTCCCAACTTACAAAAGTTCTACTAGTAGTCACAGTCTCTTGAGACTATTGTCTAGGTTGTAAGACGAATATATGTATTGGGTCGAAAATCTTGGGGTACTTGTCTTGAATCTCACAACCATAATTTTTCTTTGTAACAGTCAAGTATCGTAGTCTAATACTGTCATGCCACATGACCAATATGTCTGCAAATACTTCAACTACTTTACTGCAACGGTCTAGCTACAGTTGTCGCTACTTTGCCAGCGATTTGTCATAGTTGTCAGTTCGTAACCAGTGCCTTCAATTCTTTCCTAGGCATAGTCTAAGTTTTTGGGCAACAGTTAAGGTCTTGACTAACTTATAAAACTATTAGAAGTATAAACTAACTCAACAATCCAACTAATTAACGTTTAGACTAAGGGATGCTATTCATGGTTTAAACTAATAAGAGGATACAGATATTGCTATAGTGCATATAAGGGTTATCATTATGAACTTATCTTTTAGTTATTAATCATCTACTAAACCATTTATGTTTTAACTAACAAAACTAAGGATGGGGTCGAAGTAGACCAACAATTCATGTTGGCACGAAAAAGACGTAACTACGATAGGGAGAATTAAGCACGAGATAATGAATGGATAGAGAAGAGAAGATGAGCCACCCAAGGGGGCGAGATGGTGATAGAAAAAGAATACTGCTACTCGCGTCATCTATTAGCATCGCGTGTATATCATCTGGATAGAATATCAATATATCCTATAACTGCTAAACCACCATATATATAATTCTACGTCTACTATGCACCTAAGATCTCGTGTCATAAAGGGGGTCATGAGTATGCAATGACAAATATAACTAAGGTCGTTATCTATGACTTCCTGTGCCTGTGCTCTCTTGTTTGTCATCATGAGTGCTTGGCCTATGGGGTATATCTAGTACTATCCGTGTATCAAACTTATACTAAGCATGAACGTTCGTCTTTCCGAAATAGGAGAAGACAAAAAACAACAATAAAGAATTCAAGGAGGAGGTGATAGAATACAAGTACAGGATTCAAAGAGATTAGAGGATTCGAAAGGGAGTTGCCAAGGCAGTTGTGGATTGAAATCTTATTTTGGTAAATTCCTATATGCATGCTCATATCAGTACAGTTATGTACCTGACACGATATGCTCTGACTAGTCTAGAGGGCAAGTATATTCGTCTAACAAGTTGAGTCAACTATATCTCAATCCACGTAAAGTAGTGATATGAAGAGCGAACCAAGTGCACTACGGTTGATCAGACCATAATACACCGATTCTAATTTAGACAATATATTAGTGTGGGCCCCCAATAATACATATGTCATGAACAAGCTCAATAAAAGAATAAGCTTGCAAAACTAGGTTATAATAGCAGCATAAGTCGAGGTAGTAAAAATATAAATACGCTTGATTATGATGGGGGAAGGTACTGAATAATCTAAGTTTACCAAGAAGATCGATGTTGTGCCTCTACAATTGCCATACTAATTTCTTGTCTAAGTCTAAAGTCAACCAAATGGGTGTATGGGCCTCCAAGTTCTACAGTCCAGAAAAACACTAAAGTTCTATAGTCTGGATAAACACTATCTTTTTATGCAAGTCTATAGTTGGTGTCATTCAATTTTACTCCACTAATGAGTCAATAAGACTATGTGTTACTAGGTTATGAGGCATACTATCCAACTTACAATAATTTAACTAATAGTATTATTAAACAATAGAGTGTATATACCTGGTATAAGGCACCTTCCTACCCCTATCAAGCACAAAAGAAAAGATAAGATTGACTTTGTGAAAGGATCAAGCAAGATGCAATGCAAGCAATCAAATGAGAATGCGAAATAAAATCAAGGACGGTGATTAAATAAGTGGATGAGATCCTATATTCTAATCCTATGTGCAGGCTTGCTCGGTATAGTAACGTAACCGAGATAATATGCTCTCGACCTGCATGGGCCACCACAAAAATATGTCACGCCCCAGTCCCAAAAATACGTAGGACTAGGACACGTAAGCATGTCAGCCGCATGGATATGGCAACTCCAATATATGGAAACCAAAATCCACACGTACGCTGTAATATAAATATCAATCCACAAGTGGTATAAACATAAGTCACAAGTCACAGGGTACAATCTAAATCTCATCCACGAAAATCAATATAAATAACTGACCAGTGTTTATGAAACTAGATCTCAATATAAGTATCTAAGGAGGATAGTTGGATGGAAATAAATCCACTACCAACTCGAATGGAAAAGTATAACACAATAAACACAATATAAGAATACCAGCTAACGACTACGGGCTCGAAGAGAAGACACCCTCGAATCATATGTAATCATCCGGATCTGCACTCCTGTGAATAGTCGTGAACATCTACACCTGGAAAGGGACCAGGTCCTCAGAGGGACGTAATAAGATACATAGAAGCAAGCCAATTTGAATACAGTAAACATGCATAATATTTGAAAATATATAAGTATGCTATACAAGACAATCTATATGAATGCAAATGAGGGCAACCTTTCGACGTATGGGCAAGGGTAGGCTACTCGATCTAATCCTCACAACTCACACATACGTTAGTGGACATCATCAGCCGACATACCTCGGGGGTAGCTACCATCGGACACGACCACCATAGTGCATGCTAGTTACTACAGTTTACTAGAGTGGTTAATGCCCATACGCCTAATAATTGTCCTCTCATGATACTAGGTGTCAAGTGTGTGTCAACATATCTACTATATAGTAATGACTGAAAGAAATTACACATACAAGAAATATACAGAAATACAATGAATATACAGAAATATAATAAACATGCAAAGTACTGTAAGCAATTTGGTAAGGTATCTTGCCTGGTCTAAAAAAGAATGAAGTCCCAATTCAAGGCGTCGTCCGATCTACCCGTCACATAAATTAAACAAGTTAGGTTACAAAAGTAGGAGAATAGGTTCCTCCATTTTAATCTATTTTAATTCTGAATAAAATAACCTAAAATATTATTTTAATCTTATTTTAATCTGATTTTATTACTAAATACTAATTTTGGTCCAAAGAAAATTAACTTTACGGATTTGTGATCCGTGACACGCAAATCGAGGCAATCCGTTGACCAAAAAGTCAACCGACTCAAATCCTTGATTTGTGTATAAAATCCTACAGATTTTAGTGCTACATGAACACCAGAATCGACAGTTTTATAAAATCACAAGTCGGTAAAGAGTTATGGCCACAATGGCGAATAGATAATAATTTTCGGTGGTTTCCTATTTACGTCTATGTTGCACGAATTTTACAGTAGACTAAACTTATATGTTAAATTCTGAAAAAGTAATTTTATATAATTTTATCATGTCAACTTTTTGAAACTTCAAACGGTTCATAATTCCGAGTTCAGGATCTCCCGTAATCTCAAAAATACCAAAATACGTCTGATTTCGGACAGCTGACACTTTCAGAATATTCTGGAAAAATAGGTTCTAAAATTATTAAAATAATTTATATAATCAGAAAACTAACCTTGATATAGTTCTAACAAAAAAAACTGGAGCGCGTTTGGAGTCCGGAGCTAGGAGATATCGTCTTTTTAATTCGTCATAACTAGTAGAAAATGAGGCTGAATTTATGACGAATTTTGACTATTTTTGGACGAAAAAGAGGAGAATTTGGAGAAGAAAAATATGAAGGATGAGGTATTTATAATGGTGGACACTACTTAATTAAATACGAGTATGATTGGTTAATTTGGATAGGATTATGATGAATTCAAATAAGGATAGGATATGCATGAAGTTGCTTTCCTAGTAGGTTCAGGATTTAAATTAATTTAAAATAGAGTTTGAATTTATCTCAATAATTTATAATCTTAAATATAATACAAATAATTTATAAAATCTTATTAATATCTATTAACACTAAATTAGCATCTATCTAATATTAAGACTATATATATCCAAATAAATCCTAAATAATTTTAAAAATCTAATAAAATTCTTAAAATTCTAAATAAATTACAAAAATATATAATTAAATATTTTAAACTAAAATAAATATTTGTTAGGAACAACATGCAAGTATGGTCGTATAGTAAATCATAGAAGTCCTAGAAATTTACGTTCCCTATGTTTTAATTACCTAAAAATTCTAGAAAAATCTCCAAAAATCTAAAATAGCTTAAAAATAATTCTAAATAAATATTTATTTAAGTAAATATATCAAAAAAAATTATTTTCTAATTAACTAAGAGAATAATCTAAAGAAATTCAATATTTAAAATAATCTATAATAAATATAATAATATAAAATATACACAAAATACCTATTTTGGGTGAGGGGTTTACAGAGGTTCAAAGGATTAAAGAATTCGAAAAGAGAGATGTCAGGACAGTTGTGGATTGAAATCCTATTTTTGCTAATTTTTTATTTACATGCTCGTATCAGTACAGTTATGTAACCGATATGATGTGTCAGACATGTCTAGGAGCAAGTATATCTGTCTACTACCATATATCTCAATCCACGGAAAGTAGTCATGCGAAGAGCGAACCAAGCACACTAAGGTTAGCTAGACCTTAATACACCGATTTTGATTAGGCAATTGTATCATTGTGTGCACCCAATAATACATATGTCATGAGCAAGCTCGACAAAAGAATATGCTTGCAAAAACTAGGTTATAATAGCAGCATAAATCAAGGTAGTACAGCAAACATAAATACGCTGGATTATGATGAAAGAAGGTACATAACAATTCAAGTTCACAAAAAAATAAGACTCTACAATCTCTACAGTTGTCATACTAACTCCCTGTCTAAGTCGTTAGTCGACTAAATTGGGGTATGAGCCTCTAAGTCCTACAGTCTGAATAAACACTGTCGTCTTAGGCTAGCATACAATAAATGTCATTCAGTTACACTTCAATAATAGGTCAAAAGACTATGTGATACTATGTTGTGAGGTATACTATCCAACTTAAAACAATAAACTAGTACTGTAATTGTCTTAAGGATACTGTAGAAACTCCTGTTAAGGTCTATGAGAAGGGGTCTTGGTACTTATTAGGTTATCCTCAATACTAGGGTCAAACATTATGGTAAAACTTCTAACTAACTCTAGTAGTGTCTATACTACTCTCAAGTCTTCATAATACATCAAGGGGTAATGGTAAACAAGTCTATAGATAAGGAATTCTACGGTTCACTAGTTATTCTAAACTTAGAGGTGTGTCAATACTCTAGTCGTATTCTTAATAGGAAGGTTACCCTACTTATCATCTAACAGCATAGACTTCTATATTCCAGGAGAGGCTATACTCAAAAAATTATCAGGGAAGTACAGGAATCAAGCAGGATACAATTGTTCGAAGAGAATGGACTGGAAGAAGAGCGAATCATAGTCAATTGTGGATGAGATCCTATACTCTATTCCTAGGTGCAGGCTTGTTCGATACAGTAACGTAACCGAGACAATATGCTCTCGACCTGCATGGGCCACCACAAAAATATGTCACGCCCCAGTCCCAAAATACGTAGGACTAGGAACACATAAGCATGCCAATTGTATGGATATGGCAACTCCAATATATGGAAACCAAAATCCATACGTACGCTGTAATATAAAAATCAATCCACAAGTGGTATAAACATATGTCACAAGTCACAGGATATAATCTAAATCTCATCCACAGAAAATTAATAAATAAATATATATAACCAGTATCTATAAAACTAGATCTCAATGTAAGAATCTAAGGATGATAGTTGGATGGAAACAAATCCACTACCAACTCGAATGGAAAAGTACAACACAACAAACACAATATAAATACCAGCTAACCATCACGGGCTCGAAGAGTAGACATCCTCGAAACATATATAACCATCCAAATCTGTGCTTCTACAAATACTCAAAAACATATACACCTGGCAGGGGACCAGGTCCTCAGAGGGACGTAACAAGATACAGAACAGCAAGCCAATTTAAATACAGTAAATATGCATAATAGGTAGAAAATATGTAAGTACGCTGTACAAGATAATCTATATAAATGCAAATGAGGTCAACTTTTTGACGTATGGGCAAGGGTAGGCTACTCGATCTTATCTCACAACTCACACACACGTCCATGAACATCATCAGCCGACATACCGCGGGGGTAGCGACCCTCGTGACTCCATCAATCGACATACCGCGGGGGTAGCGACCATCGGACACGACCACCATAGTGCGTGCTAGTGACTACGGTATTACCAGAGTGGTTAAAGCCCATACGCCTACTGATTGTCCTCTCATGATACTAAGTGGCAAGTGTATGTCAACATATCTAATATGTAGTAATGACTGAAAAAAACTACACATGTAATAAATATACAGAAATGCAATAAATATACAGAATTATACTAAGTATGCAAAATACTGTAAGCAATTTGGCAAGGTATCTTGCCTGGTAAAAAAACTACAAGGTGTACTGTCCAGAAGTCAAGCACACAGGATCAGAAGCTACGGTCTCAGAAGAAATGTCTCCGGATGCTAAAATAAACATCACCAACGTTCCCAGAATAAGCAAAATAGCTAGAAAGCACTTCCCTTTCATCCAATTTGGACACAGGGACAAAACAGTAATTTCGGGTAAAAGTGGGGTCCACGTATGGCCCACTTTGCACCAAAAAACGTGCCAAGAGTAACAGTCTCTAAATGGGACAAATTATAGGTCAAACAAACTCTATATGTCAATACGAACCCAATGGTATGTACAAATGTGGATTCTGATGGGCCGAACACAATTTTGCCCAAAAAAATTAACTATGGGGCCCGCCAATTTGTGACTTGGTCAACTGTCTCAGAATTATGTAAAAATTGGGTCACAGGACCAGCGCATTACCACGAGCCCATTGGCGTAAGTTTCTTCATAATCTGACGAGCGTGCACAAAATGCGCGCGACTTTCGCAAAAGTTGCGACACGGGATATGTCCGCGGATACGGGCTGATTCCGGTGCGCACACGCGTCCGAATCAGTTTCCGCAAACTCTTACGTGTCCGGTTACGCTATGCGCACCATTTGGTATACTTGGTACACGGCGGGGCGGTCTCGTTTGGCGGGGCGTGCTCTATTTCATAACTTTTAGAAATCTAGAATAGTGGGTTCGTAGGATTTTCTGACGAATTTAATTATGTCTACAGCAGTTAATAATCTAGGGTTATTTAACAAAAATTAAACTAGGTCAAATGGTCTACGCATACCAAAAAGAATCATCGAATTCGGATCTCTGTGGTGGGAGATACGAACTCGGAAATATGGGTGATCACCGCAGTTTTCTGCGTTTCCAGAACTTGGTCTATTTCTGCCAACTTTGGCGCTGTTTTCGCCTATGGTTTCGTATTGTTCGAGGTCTATTAACACACAGGTATGGAAGAGGGTTAAGGGATAAGCATACCGGTGAATACGGGATAGCGTTTGGTTGAGCGAGGCGACGGAAAATAACTCCGGAACACAGGTACCTCGCTGTGGAAATCTGCAGTGTGCGGGGTCGCGGTCGTCGGGATTTGTTTGGACGGCCTGGCGGGGTTCTCCGGCTGCAGTGGCGGCGCTCTCTAGGTCTAGATGGGAAGAGGAAGGGTCTAGATGATTTAGGTTTAGGGTTTTAAATGAATTATATATATATATATATATATATATATATATATATATATATATATATATATATATATATATATATATATATGAAAGGGAGAGAGGGGTAGCCGCGGCGAAGGGGGTCTTGGCTCACATACGCGGGTGCTGTGTTGCTACTTAGCAAAAAAACGAGTGGTTTGCATAGGGTGGGTTGGCTGCTAATGAAATTAAAGGGGTGCAGCTGTAGCTTTACTAACGGGTGGTTGGAGTAGTAAAGGGTTAATAGGAGCAAAGTAGTAATAGTATTAGTAGTTATTAATAATTTAATAGTTTTTCTTTTCCTTTCTTTTCTTTTCTTTTCTTTTCTTTTCTTTTCTTTTATAAATCTTTTTCAATTAAATATATATATATATATATATATATATATATATATATAATCATAGAAAAATTCTAGATTATATTAATGCACATCATTAAGCTAGCAACTGCTCAATGGATCTCCTACATGAAATAAATTCCAAAAAATTCTGATGGTCCCATAAGTCCCCTAAGTGCACGAACACCTAAAATAAAAATTAATAAAAATCTATTTCTCCTAATTAGTCACTAATTACTATAACTAAATTAATAATTAATAATTAAAGGGTATATACGATTTTTAGAAATAGGAATTTTATATTCTACCCAACTTATAAAAATTTTGTCCTCGAAATTAAAATTAAGCCATGGTAGAAGGTCAAGGATGGTATAAGATTTGCATTGTTTGAAATACAAGGCCAGGTTTAAAGGGGTGGGCGATGTTGCGCGTTGCACATCCCAAAAATCATGAGAAAATCTACATGAGCGAAGAATTGGTTTCTTCATGTGTCATGTCCAATGGTGTGGACACCTAAATGCTCTTTTGCATAAAAGTGCCCAACAATTAAAAAATTGCACAAAGATGAGAATTGGATGATGGGCACGTCTAGGATAAGGGTGTAGAATTTGTAGGAAAGCAGTGGCTAGTGTAGTGCTCCAATTATCGAAGCACGGTAAGGTGCGCTAAGTGATACAATATTGTAAAATTAAATAAAAATACCGTGTTCTATTTCTAACTGGATTCAATCTAGCCTTAGTCTCACTATCTAAGCCAAGTAGGTCTAATTTTGGGTGAGGGGTTCACAATCTATCGAACTTAAAATTTATCCATCTATCACCTAAGGCTATACATCTAGGAAAACTATTCCTCAAATTATTTAATCATGTTATTTAATCCTCAAAATTTTAACACCAAATATATCACCTATGATATGCCCTTAATCAATTATAAAAGAGAGTCACTAAGTCATGTGATTAGCCTTATGGGGTATATCTAGTACTATCAGTGTCAACTTATACCAGCACGATGTTTCGTCTTTCCGAAATAAGGGAAGACGGAGAGAAATAATAAAGGATTCAAGGTAAAGGTGATAGAATACAAGTACGAGGTTCAAAGAGATTAATGAATTCAAAAAGAGAGTTGTCAGGACTGTTATGGATTAAAATCCTATTTTTGGTTATTTCCTATTTACATGCTCGTATCAGTACAGTTATGTAACCAATACGATGTGTCAGACATGTCTAGGGGCAAGTATATCCGTCTATTACCATATATCTTAATCTACGTAAAGTAGTCATGCGAAGAGCGAACCAAACGCACTAAGGTTAGCTAGACCTTAATATACCGATTCTGATTAGGCAATTGTATCATTGTGTGCACCCAATAATACATATGTCATGAGCAAGCTCGACAAAAGAATAAGCTTGCATTAAAGATATGGAGGCACTATCTTTACGGAGAAAGGGGGTAGAAATTTGTACTGATCACAAGAGTCTGAAAGTATGCCTATACTCAGAAAGAGCTCAACATGAGGCAGAGGTTTTGGTTAGAGTTGATGGTCGATTTTGATATAGATTTGCAGTACCATTCGGACAAGGCGAACGTCATAGCAGATGCACTCAGTAGAAAGCCCACAGCTTATTTCTTGATGATGCAACCCCAGCTATTAGAGGACCTATAGGAGTTCGGGATAGAGGTTTTTTTGCCAGGGAAGAGTGGGTTGTTGGCTAACCTTGAGGTTAAGTCATCACTATTGGAGAGGATTAAGGCGGCATTGCCTACAAATGATAGGTTTCGGAGACTTAAAGAGAAGACGGAAGCTGTCATGCAGACGGGACTTCGGATCCATGAGGACGGGATGTTAAGGTGCGGAAATCTCCTATATGTTCTGAATGGGGAGTTGAGACATGAGTTGGTGTCTGAAGCACATAGCTCTATGTACTCTATTCATCCGGGAGGTACGAAGATGTACCAAGATTTGAGGCAGTACTATTGGTAGCATGGGATGAAGAGAGAGAATGCACGATTTATGGCAAAATATTTGGTCTATCAGCAAGTTAAAGCCGAGCATCAGAGAACCGATGGTATGTTAAAGCCACTTCTCATACCCGAATGGAAGAGGGAACATATCACTATAGATTTTATTACAGAATTTCCAAGAAGCCCCAGTGGGAATGATGCAGTTTGGGTTATTGTGGATCGACTCACCAAATCGACATATTTTTTGTCGTCAGAGTTGGGCAGTCCACAAAGATTCTAGATGACATGTATATACGATAGATCGTAAGGTTACATGGAGTACCGGTTAGTATTGTATCGGATCGTGACTCGGGATTTATATCCTATTTTTGGCGGAGCAAGCAGGAGAGTCTTGGTACCCGACTCAAGTTCAGTACTACTTACTATCCACAGACAGACGGTCAGTCGGAGTGCACGATTCAGATCCAAGAGGATATGCTGAGGTCGTGTATGATAGACTTCGGAGGGTCTTGGAAAGACCATTTGTACTTGGTAGAGTTCTCTTACAATAACAGATACCAAGCAAACATCCAGATGGCACCTTTTGAGACGTTGTACGGCAGGAAGTGCTGGTCACCAATATATTGGAGTGATATTGGCGAGCGTCAGATACTCGGTCCAGAGTTAGTGATGCAGACAGTTGAGAAGGTAAAGCAAATTCAGAATCATCTTCATACAGCTCAGGACAAACAAAAGTATTAGGCTGACACACATCGCCGACCTTTGGAGTTTAAGAAAGGCGAACATATGTTCTTGAGGTTCTTACCTACTCGAGGTACTATTCAATTCGGGAGAAGAGGCAAGCTGAGCCCAAGGTACATTGGGTCGTTTGATATTTTGGAGTGTATTGGTGAGGTAGCATACGTATTGCATTACCCCCATCTCTAGAGGGAGTGCATGATGTATTCCATGTCTCACAGCTGAGGAAGTACGTGACTGACCCAAGTCATGTAGTCGATTATTCTGAGATTGCAGTAGGACCAAGCTTGAGGTATGAGGAGCAGCCAGTTGGGATAATGGATACTAGTGAGAAGATGTTGCGGGGTCAGACGATCAGACTGGTTCGGGTAGCTTAGAAACATTACTCCCCAGGCGAATCCAGTTGGGAGCGAGAGGATGTCATACTCCAGCGATATCCTCATTTATTCGAGGATGCAGGTATGACCTAAGAACTACCCTTAGATTACCATGTCTTTATAAAATTCCTAAGTGGTTTAATTCTTAATTGCGAGAATGCAATTCTTTTAAGGAGGATAGATTGAAAACTCCATAAAATTTTGATAAGGATATTTTGGTAATTTTTTAATTATAAATTATTAAAATAATTTCTAGAATTTAGAAACCCTTTAGTGTAGTCTTAATGCCAGGAGTGCAACACTAGCTTTTTTCTTTCCAACCAACTTTGCATAATAAGGTTAGCCGAGCCAAATTAGGCTCATGACACGTATGTCACTCATAATTTTATAAACCTATACTTCGTTTTGGCTGCACAACAACCGTGACACTTTTTGACTCAAAATATGACACTTGGACACTTAGACACTTTTTCGTTGCGGTCAATTTAGACGAGCAACATGAACCCAAATTTTGATATTGACTATTATAACCCTAAGCCTAACACGACCAATGATTCATATAATATTGGTGTCACATTTATTTGAGACCCCGTAGGCTCCAAAAATAATATAGAAACACCATGCATTTTAATTAGTCAAAAATGACCTTTTTTGATTAATTGCACCTGACCGAGCCCGAATCCCCAACTTGAACCCTCAAAGTAACTTGACTAACTCATACACAATACTACACACCATCCATCATCTTTCTACACACCAAACATAATTTTCCCCACACCAAATCATATGTTTACCTTATTTAAGTTTAAATTCAGCTTTTATCCAAAATAGTATGAACCTATGGACTATGTTAACTTAAATTGAACCATGTTTGCTTATATGGAGGCAGAGGGGAACCAACCCACAGCCAATACATGGGGTAGAGTCTCTATGTAACATATTCTAGTGACCTTTGGTCTTAACAAGTAACCCCCAACCTTTCATCTTTCATCTCCCATCCATTATTACTTGTAGTTATCACATTGGAGTGTAACCCCCAACCCAAAACCATTTGGCCACCACCCTCTGCAAACCAAATTCTTCTCTTCTTCTCCCTCTTCTCTTCCTCTCTCCCTCACGGTTTACTCCTCTTCCACCTCCTTGGAGCAAGAATGGCCTAGTGGTGGTGCAACCCCTTCTTGAAGTCGAAAACATCGTCGGAGTTCCACCGAATTCCATACAACCTCAACTAAGTTCATAGGTATCACCCTCATCCCTCCTACATC
Organism: Iris macrosiphon; assembly: GCA_036927795.1. Classification (NCBI taxonomy): domain Eukaryota; kingdom Viridiplantae; phylum Streptophyta; class Magnoliopsida; order Asparagales; family Iridaceae; genus Iris; species Iris macrosiphon. The sequence goes on along the minus strand of JAYESA010000010.1, from coordinate 71,450,235 downwards.
CATTCTTGATTTTTTTTAAGCTATTTCATTAGAATAAGGTATACTTATCTCCATGCTTTGATAAAATATACTACTTGTTAACTAGTGCATGCATGTTTTTTTTATGAGTTGTTGCAATATAGTATTTTTAATTTCAGAATTTTATGGTTAATTATTTCAGAATTATAATCATAATTTCAGAATATATATACATATTAAAATATATATTTTGTGGGTTAAAAGTATAGAGAATGGATGAGAGTTGCTTGGATAGTAATAGTGTAATTGTAGGAATGTTGTATTGATATTATATTATTGAAAATGAGTTTTTTACCATTATAAAATAAATTTTAGAATTATATGTATATTAATCAGAATATTATACATATTAAAATATGTATTTTAGTGTTTTAAAGTATGAAAAATTGATAGGTAGGTTGTATGGATAATATTGGTAAACTAGTGTACATGTTATATTATTTTGCTATAAAAAATATGTTGTTCATTATATTTAAATTAATTTTAGAATATTATTATTATAAATCAGAATTATATATGTATTAAAACATATATTTGGAGACTTTGTTGATGAACTAAAGAAGGGTAGAGTACATGCATGGTAGTGATGACTATGTGTAGTTTATTACATGCACATAAGTTTGAATATATATAAAGGTGTGCATAAATTTTTATTAATAAAAAAAATAAATTTCAGAATATTAATCCTATTTATTTTCATATTTTAATATGTTAATTAGTGAAATAAAATAATTTCATACATGTTGAATTAGCCGGTTAGCGTTGTATAGCGTTTTGCGACATTGAACACTACCTACGTACGTGTAGGAATATATTATTTAATCACACATAAAAGTCTATATGTATGCATGGTATATCAATGTACGAGGCGCTTACAACGTTGTAAACAATTGTATGGTACGTGGTTGTTGGCACGTTAACTAAAGCTGTGCGACTATTGAAATTATTTGCACGAACGTTGCTACTATGTTGATGTGTGTATATCGATTCTATAATCTTACATAAAGTAGATAATGGTATAATTAGAATTAATTTAAGTAATGGTGGCAGGGCACGTGGGTCTCGCAGCACCATCGGACGTAAAGTTTGGATCTGCTACAACGCAGTATCAGGCAGCAGGCAAGTGTACCTTGCCTTGGTCTTAGTAAATTGTGCTCAATTTTAACTGCAGTTTATAGTTTATATTTTAATACATGTACTCAATTGTGACCCTAGGACCGTGATGATACTTTGCGTCTGAATCATATTCGGGTGCCGACTTTCGTGCGCGGAGTCGGGTATCGTTAGATTGCATTGTCATCGTATACCCTATACGTGCAACACTTGCACTAATTACCTTAGGAAACTATACACGACTCTTATGTACAGAAGCCTCACTTGAGATATTCGAGGATTCCGGCTTCTATTTTAGGACATGACTTGAGACATGTGCTAGTTGACATGATGTTATTTATACCTGGACTTGAGACATAGATAGTGATTGTCTTGCATTTTGTGACATGAGGCGTGAGATACATGGGGTTGGGGAGAACTTACCGTACCGCTGGGCTACCAAACTCTACTAGTATTATAGTACTGTAGGTACCTTAATGGGACTTGTACGCACCTACTGCTATTATTATTACTATCATTAGTACCCCTAGTATATGTATGAAACCCGGTGGTTTAGTGGATGAGTACGTTCTCATTTGCATTTCACTTATATAGATTATGTTAGATACCCTGAGCACACTTATTTTATTTACTATACTTTGGCTTGAATTATTCTTGTACCTTGCTATGTTCCCTGAGGACCTGGATTTGGATTATGTCCCCAAGTATAGCAGATGAGGATTAGCCCAAGGTTTACGGGACAGGAGCTGACGTTGGAGCGGTACTGGCACCAGAGGACGAGGTTGTGCCAGAGGATTTCTCCTGAGTACTCAGTTACTTACTTAGTTATTTATGCTTAGTTTTATTTCATATTTGGACTTGGACCTATGGACATACGTTTTTGGTGATATTTTTTTTTCTTTATTATGACGGATTGTTCCCCGAGACACTACTTAATTGGACTTGATAATAGATTATATTTTGTTATCTATTATCTTGACTGGTCTATCATATTATATTGTGATTGTTTTCTGTGGATGAGATTAGAATTATACTGTGATAGATGGTGTAGACTTGTATTTATATTTATTACGGCTTAAGTACACTCTAACAAGTCTATTAAATTGGGTTTACTCATTAGAGTTGTGCTGCTGGCCATTGCCACGTGGCTAGTCCCTCGGTATTTTGGGACTCGGGCGTGACACATGTGGAGTTGGGGTCAGCATACTTAGAATTTGAAATATAAAATCCAAACATGTTCTAAATCTATATACAATTCATATTTTTTTTTAATTTAAAATTTGAAATCCTTATTACATATTTAAAATTTTAATGTTCTAAATCTAAATTCAATCTTAAAATCGGCATATCCACAATACAACAAAGCATAAAAAAATTAAAAAATATATCTTAAAATTTGAACCGCTGCACAGGTCCGAACAGGTATGAACGGCTAGCCTAGGTGTCACGAACCGGCTGAACAGGCGTACAGGGGTGCCGAATAGGGGATTTTTCGATTCGTCCAACAGCTTCCTAGTGCCTAGATGGCGCCTATGCCGGTTTTTAGAACACTAGTTTCTCCAATACTCAGTTTTAACTTAGTCAATCTAGCCACAAACCCATCACATAGTACGTCGTCCGGAGTGGGGCACTGCAGTAGGGGTCTTAATACTAAAATGGGTTTTGCAATATATAGGTTAAGATAAACATGAAGTTATTAAAACTTATGTTAGCATAAGTCATAATAGATTTTTTAGTTAGAAAATATTCATATTACTAGGAAGACAAAACCATAGCTACCTAAATAGACCATGTAGGCACCGGATATGACATAAGTTTCGGACATGATAACATATATTCACTTAATGTGGTATCCTAATGTAATTTTTTTAGAGTATTAGTTGCAAGATTTATATGTGTCCAATACGTCATAGATGTACATATTTGGAGACTTTATGCTTCATAAACTGCATCTAAGGAGTCAAGGAGAGAAATACCCTACTGGATAGAGAACAAAAATTCGTGAAAACTAACAAAAGGAGAATGAGTCAGGCTTATCGGAGGGATCAGCATCCGTCGCGTTGAGATCTATGGACCTTGGCATAGGAGAAAAGAAAAAGGAGAGTCTGTGAGAAATTTGAGTGAAAGATAGCGAGATTTACATATTGATTGGTGGCAAGGGCAGTTGGAGCTGAAATAGAGATAGGATACACATGTTTAGGACAAAGACATAAGGGAAAGAAATCGGAAGAGGAAAGACTATCATTCCTCCCAAATTCTCTATTTTTTTCTCCAAAGTAGAATACGGAAGTAAAAATTTCTTATTTTCAATTCGCGCATTTGGTTTGAGGACCACTTTATCTCTATTTTAACAAAAAAAAAATTTACTATTCATGTCACTTAAACAAAAAGTTATACTTTTCACTCACTTCAACCATCAACCAATCAACAAATTTTAGAATTTTTTTACTTGTAACCTCTACTTCTTCAAAGTACTTACACGAAAGATTTGTTTACTTCGCTTTACTTCATCGTAATGCATACGCAAAATATCGATTTTTAGATTTTTTTTTTTACTTCGATTCTCTTTGTCGAATCAAATAGCCCCCAAGTGTAGTAGTTAATGATCATGACAATATCCATAAAATAGTATATTAGTTACCTCTGAGAAAACAATATATTAACAACTAAAAAAGTGTTAAAAATCAGACACCAGAGCCAAATACTCTGACAGCAGACGTTGTGATCAGACAGGCCCTACAAGCGTTCTGACACTGTATCTGAAACTAACCGCAACGGAAACTTAGCACAAACCACATGAGATAACCAACCCTAGTCTAACGAACATCAAGGACAGATAAAGACAACGTATATGGCGGTGACTACGTCATCTAGATAAATCTTAATCTATATAACTCAGGTAAATTTCAAGTTTAATAAAACCAATATTGAACCCTTCAAACCCCTTACCACACTAAAGAAGAAAAGACAGAGATTACAATGAAATCACTCACCCTACCCGTAGCAATCTCCCTGAACGAAGGTGATGACTCCTCGATCAGATCTTCCCTTCCTTCTGTCTTGGATGGCAAGCTCTAAGAGCAAATATAGATTTTCTCTTAGTTTTTCTGTAGACAAGCACCATGAATCTCTACCTTATGCTCTTCTCTTTGTGCCTCAATGTCATAGCTACAATATTTTTCTTTTATTTATTTATTTATTTATTTTACTTCATTTATATATATATATATATATATATATATATGGGATTTTACAAGTTAATTTGCAAAATTGGACATTTGTGCAAATACCAGAATTGGAGGGCTTAAATGGGTATAACCAAATCAAAGGGAAGGGAAGAGAAACCAGCAGCTCCTAAACTGTAACCCTTCCTTATGACTCATCTCTTCCCTTTACATATGTAGGCATCTCCATCTTCTCCATTTTTTACATGAAGACAAAGTTCTTGGTGAAATGCTACCTCTATATGATGTGGACTAAGTTGAGGAGTAATCTTCAAATGGTGTTCAGGAGATACAGTAAACAATATTTTATAGCTGAACTATGTAAATTAAGGAGATTTTGTTGTAAAAACTTGTACAGTTGGACCTTAATCTGTATTTTATAATTATAGTTTGTAGTAATAAAGTGGTCTAGTATGACTTGTATTCCATCCTAGAATTATACATGCGATAATCGCTGATACGGGTACGATAGTATTCTTATGCAGCATAGCCTGGATATGTAGTTACGTACCCGGCTCACTGTATCCTGGAAAGTGGGACGTGACACATCTTTTAGTGGTCTCCTATGCAGGTCCGCGAATGATAGAGAATCTAAGATAAGATGCAAGTTCGTGTTAACATAAAGGAACATATTATAGAATATAGGTCAGGAACTTGTATAGGTTAAACCTGGATTTCTTATCATATCTATAAGAATTACTTGGAAGTATGTCACTACCACATTTTAGGAAAAAGGGTATTTTAGTAATTTCCTATTTAAATAAATATTGTGCATGGTAAATAATTTTTGTTGTATTATTTAATTATTGTTGGATATTATTTAATTATTTTGGACTTATTTTAGTGGACCCAACTAGTGTAGTTTGGACCCATGGACCAACATGAATTAAATAGTTAGATTTGGCCCATTTAGAAAGCCCATGGTTAAGGAGATGGATTAAATTAATTAAGTGATTAGACTAGAAGCTTCCTTCCTTAATTATTTCTTCATGAGAGGCCCCAAGGGGTACATTGGACATTTTATAATTGCTTGGGAGAGGGGCAAGGCCGGCCTATTAAAAGAGGGGGGAAATTTCTCTCTCCTCTCATTCTCATTCCAAATCTAGATCTAGAATTTCCACTCCCAAATTCCCTCCATTTCCATTCCAATTCCCTACCAAATTCATTCCAAATTCTTCCCAATGCACCATTAGAGAAGGAGGAAGCAAGGATCTAGAAGAATGAAGCAAGGATCTACAAAGAGGAGCAATGATCTACAATTTGGAAGCAAGTTCTTCTCAATTGGAGGTTTCATTGGGAATCAATCTCCCAATAGGTATAATTCAGATTTTCCCATTTAAATAGCTTCTAAATCTGATATTTAATTATGTAAAATCAACCTATATGTATGTACTACCCATAGGACTTTGTTTTGTGTTCATAGGAGACCCATGGAGAAAGTTATGGTGCTTTTTGTGTTAATTTTGTTGGAATTCCGAATTTATATTTTGTTGTGTGTATCAATTGATCCTATAGATCAATTGGACATGAGCTTATGTGTTTGGGGCTAGTGTCGTGTCCATAATTTGGTACATGTGGTTCGTATCCCAACTATTTGGTGATACGTGTCATTTTGGGGGTTTTCCCTCCGACACGGGACTTTGAACATGTCGTATTTTGACACGGACACATGGATCTACTTTTGACACTTTGATTTATTCATAAATATTATTTGTGATTTGTTTCTATCCTTCGGGATGCAATTGGTTGTGTGTTGGACTCGTGTCACATGCGTATCCTAGATCTAGTGGGATACGGTGTGATACTCTCCAATTGTGTGGATTTTTGAATAGATCTAATTATGTATGGTTTAAATTCTTCAATTATAATTAGTAAATATATATAGATATTATATATTTATTTTGTGTATTTATTATAGTAATTATTGTAGCATAGATCTATATATTTTTGTGTGTGCTAATATGATGTACAAATATAATATGTAGCTTTCTTGCATGTAATTATATATGTACTTATGTTAATAGTATAAATTATACATAAATGTTTTATAAAATATATTTATGTGTTTAATTGTGTAATTATATTATTTATAATTATTATGTAATTATTTGTATATTAATATATATATTTTAGGTGTGCTTCTAGCCATGTAAAATATGAACATTAATATGTGCATGTGTTGTAACTATTGGTATTTAATTATAAGTTTATATGTACATATATATATAAGTATATAATTATTTATTTATATATATGTATTGTGATTATTATTGCATATATATATTTATATATATATATATATATATATTTTTATATTTTTATTTGTTTTGGTGACAGTGGTTTCTATGACAGTGAAACTGTCATTATTTGGTCTGAACAGCAGCCGCTGTACAGTGGTCAGCATTAATGACAGATCTGTCATTAATGCTGCGGCAGTTTTGAGCGGCAACCTTTCAGCGACGTTTTTTTTTGACAGTTTGAAACTGTCAGCAAACTGTGACAGCATCGGTTTTGTATATGGAGTTTCTGCGACGAATTTTCAGTGACAGTCAAGACTGTCACTATTAAACCTGTTTTTATTTTATCTTGTTTTGTTCACTGTTTTCAGTGACATTTTGACAGTTTTAAATTATATTTTATATATTATTATTGTATATATATATGTGTGTATATATATGTGTTTTGTGAGGTATAATATTTGTAATAATATATTATGTTATTTGTATACATATTGGTTTGTATATATATTATTTTAGGGTATATATTATTTGTATTAGTAGTATACTTTGTGTGAGTATGATTTGGGATCTAATTTTTATTCCTAAATTGTTGTATTTTATTTCTATATTATTTATATAGATTTCTTGTGAGGTTGACCTTGGTTTGACTTTAGTTGACTTTAGAGTTGACCATAGTTGACTTTTGACTTAGAATTTATTTATTGACCTATGAGTTGACTAGTTTGACTTGTTCTCTTTCCGGGACCTTGTTTTAATGTGGTATTCCATATCTAGGTCTTCGAGGCACCGAGTCAGACATTTGTGAGACTGTTCTTTGGATTTCAGGCGAGTACATTCTCTGATAGTTTCTCATTTATGATATCCTCTATGTTCGTTGTATCTAGTGTAGATTTACATGTTTCTCTCGACACTATGGTTACACGGATTGGTATATCCGGATCTCGTCATGAGATATTATTCCTTGGTATATGGTGTATATGGTGCAAGTATTGTTTCATTGGTTATCTTGTACATATACAGACACCGATTCTCGGGGAGACTAGCTATCTTCTTGGAGAATCTAGTGCCATAGCATACCGTGGTTGGATCTATTATACCAGTTGGGGGTGGGGAGTATTAGTATAGATATGTGATCAAATCCCTATTGAATAAAGTATTGGTAAGCGAATAGTGTTGATCATGCACCGCACGTATGATTAGCCAGGCCGCATTGTATCTTGCCCAAGCCGATCACATGTTAAGCTAGTACTCACACACTTAGTCATTAGTATTATTGTTTCATTGGCATATTGTACATTATTGTATTTCTTTCCAGTATTTCCTTATTGTCTATATATCTCTTGTATCTATTTTGTGCATCTTGTTTATCCACAGCTATTTACTGTTACATAGTTTTTATCATGGATTAGAACTGCTGTTAGAGATGTACTCTGCTCCTTTCCTGACTGGATATATTTTTCCAGATGACACTGAGGAGTACCCTACCTATTATGGACCCCAGGATGTTGTGGGTTTAGATTCGGAGACCCTGGCTCAAGAGGGACTTATCCCAACTGAGACAGTTGACCCTGGAGTGTAGCTTGTAGTATGATAGTATTCTTTTGTACTGGATTTGTCTCCAGCTTATTTTTGTTACTCTTCAGACTCATTGATGTATTATTTTAAACTCATGAGTTGATGACTATTCTATTCTTATCTTATCCGTGTTCATTCTATCTTAGTTCTGTGATTGAGTACACTATCTTTTGGTGGTTCATTATATTAGATAGACTTTCTAGACAGCGTTCTACCGTCGATTCTGCGGCGTAGGCTGGGCGTTGTTTCCGACTAGTACCCTTACCCCGGGTGCGGGTCGTGACACATTTTTGGTGGTGGCCCATGCAGGTCTAGCTTCACAAGTATGTGATGTCGTGGTAGTGCGATAACTTAGTTGTACTACTATGAGCCTGCAATAGGATATAGGATATAGGCTGAGATACTCAATCACATCTAGAAAAATTCTTTTGATTCAACTATTCTCCTTTGACATTGATACTTGATCCCTTAAAATGTCCTTTCCTTGATGTCTTACATCTTGTGCCATATTGATCCTCATTCTGTCTCTTTATGAGACATACTCGGAGATACTTGCGGAGGCACGCAAGGTTAAGCGGGATCTGGGTTTGAAGACCAAGAGAGACCGTGATTCTTTTCTGGGGGCCCATGGCAGTGTAGTATCTGCCAAACGTCCTCATTTCCAGTCCAGACCTTTCCAGCAGCCACAGCAGAACCAGACTCCAGCTAGAGCGCCTTTTCACCAGGCACCTCAGCAGCAGAGGCAGTTACAGCAGGCCCCATGCAACTTCTGCAAGAAGCCCGGCCACATCTGGGAAGTTTGCAGGAGGAGGCTAGGAGTTTGTTTGTATTGTGGTACTGAAGGGCATCAATCGAGGGAGTGTCCTCGTCGTGCAGTTCTAGGAGCAGCTCCAGCTTCGAGGACACAGACGAGACCACCTGCAGCACAGCCGAGGGGACCGCTTCCGACACAGCAACGGCGTTTTGTCCAGCATCAACAGCAGGGAGGTGCTCGGCAGGGACGAGCGTTTGCTATGACCGTCGAAGAGGAGGAACCCACAGGAGATGTCATTGCAGGTTCTATTCTTCTTGATTCTATTCCAGCTTTAGCTTTGTTTGATAGTGGTGCTTCCCATAGTTTTGTATCTGTTTCTTTTGCTCTGAAGCATGGTTTGGTAGCTGAGTCTTTGCTTAGGACTTGCAAGATCATGACCGGGGGAGGCATTATCCTGGTTAATGATATTTGCAAGGATCGGAGAGTTACTCTGGGAGGCCGGGAGTTGAGTGTGTGTCTACTTGTAATGCCACTTCCAAGCTATGACATTGTACTTGGGATGGATTGGTTGAGTAGGCACCGTGCTAGCATAGACTATAAAGGAGGTAGAGTTTTGTTTGGTCCGCCAGGAGAGCCAGAGTTCGATTTTGTTAGAGGAGCTGTGGAGCAGGGGGAAGGCATTATTTGTGGAGCTATGGTGGAAGACAAGGAGTTGCCGCATCCGTTGATAGCAGAATTCTTGGATGTGTTTCCTGAGGAATTACCAGGATTGCCACCAGATCGAGATGTTGAATTTTCTATAGACTTGGTGCCAAGTGCAGAACCAATTTCGCAACATGTCTATAGAGTAAACAACAGCGAACTGGTCGAGTTGAAGAAGCAGGTGGACGAATTGCAGGATAAAGGGTTTATCAGATCGAGTTCTTCACCATGGGGAGCCCCGGTATTGTTTGTACCGAAGAAGGATGGATCGGTGCATATGTGCATTGATTACAGGGCTTTGAATAATCTCACTATCAAGAATAAGTATCCTTTGCCACGGATTGATGATCTGTTTGATCAGTTGAGTGGTGCGAAGGTATTTTCTAAGATAGATTTGAGATCAGGCTACCATCAAGTGAAGGTGAAGCCGAAGGACATACCGAAGACTGCTTTTAGAACTCGGTATGGTCAGTACAAGTTTATGGTGATGCCGTTTGGTTTGACTAATGCACCGGCGGTATTTATGAACTTGATGAACAAGGTGTTCCACCCGTACCTTGACAAGTTCGTGGTGGTGTTCATCGACGACATACTCATATACTCGAGGACACCGGAGGAGCATGAGGAGCATTTGAGGATTGTGTTGGATGTACTGAGGAAGGAGAAGTTGTATGGGAAGTTGTCCAAATGTGAGTTTTTCTTGGACAAAGTAGAATTCTTGGGGCATGTTGTGACTGGTGATGGTATTTCAGTGGATCCGAAGAAGATTTCAGCAGTGGAATCTTGGAAGACTCCGAGTTCAGTAGCAGAGATCAGGAGTTTCTTGGGATTGGCAGGCTATTACAGGAAGTTTGTACAAGATTTTTCGAGGATTGTCGAGCCGATGACCAGACTCACAAGGAAGGATGTAGAGTTTGTTTGGACGGAGGATTGCCAGGTTGCTTTTGAGGAGTTGAAGAAGAGGTTGACATCTGCTCCTATTTTGACGTTGCCATCAGGGTCCGGAGGTTTCACTATTTATAGTGATGCATCGGGGAAGGGTTTAGGTTGTGTTCTTCAGCAGCATGGGAAGGTGATTGCCTATGCATCCAGGCAATTGTGCTCATGAAAAGAACTATCCTACCCATGATTTGGAGTTGGCAGCTGTCATATTCGTCCTGAAGTTGTGGAAACATTATTTGTACGGAGAGCGTGTGGAGATCTTCACAGACCACAAAAGCTTGAAGTACGTTTTCACGCAGAAGGAGTTGAACATGAGGCAGCGTCGGTGGTTGGAATTGATGAAGGATTTTGATATCTCTTTGCAATATCATCCTGGGAAAGCCAATGTAGTTGCCGATGCTTTGAGCAGGTATCCGGTAGCTATGTTCTTGACGCAGGATCGATATCTGTTGGAGGACTTGGAGAGCTTGGGCATTGAGGTGATTGTTCCTGGGTGTGCTATGCAGATGTGGGAATTGCAGATACACTCAGATTTGATGGACAGGATCAAGGCAGCACAGTATGATGATGTATCTTTGAGGAGTATCAGAGCTCAGGTGAGAGCAGGATTGGAGGATGATTTCATTATTGCAGAGGATGGATCCTTGAGGCATGGAGTTAGATTGTGTGTGCCTAGTGGGGAGTTGCGCGAGGAGGTGTTACAGGAAGTGCATCGCTCTCAGTATTCCATACATCCAGGTGCTAACAAGATGTATCGGGATATGCGAGAGAGTATGTGGTGGTATGGCATGAAGAGGGAAGTGGCACAGTTTGTATCCAGATGCTTAGTGTGCCAGCAGGTGAAAGCCGAGAGGCAGAGGCCAGGAGGGTTACTTCAGCCATTATCCATTCCAGAGTGGAAGTGGGAACACATTACTATGGATTTTGTGTCCGGACTTCCACGATCTCCAGGAGGAAAAGACGCGATTTGGGTCATTGTTGATAGATTGACCAAGTCGGCCCACTTTTTGCCTTTCAAAGTGGGTTTGTCTACGGAGAAGCTGGCAGAGATGTATGTGAGGCAGATCGTTAGGATACACGGAGTTCCCGTCAGCATAGTCTCAGATCGAGATAGTCGTTTCACTTCTTATTTCTGGAGGAGTTTGCAGGAGAGTTTGGGCACTCAGCTCAAGTTCAGTACTGCATATCATCCCCAGACAGATGGGCAGTCAGAGAGGACTATCCAGACTCTCGAGGATATATTGCGCACTTATGTACCAGATTTTGGGGGTTCTTGGGAGGACCATCTCCATTTGGTAGAGTTTGCTTACAACAACAGTTACCAGGCCAGTATAGAGATGTCACCTTTTGAAGCTCTATATGGTCGGAGGTGTCGTACTCCTTTGTCTTGGGACAATGTTGGAGAGAGAATTTTGCTTGGGCCAGAGATGGTTGTGGATGCAGCGGAGAAGGTTCATTTGATCAGAGACAGACTTCGAGTGGCGCAGGACAGACAGCGGCATTGGGCCGATAGCCATCGGAGACCTTTGGAGTTTGAGGTATAGTTTAGATTTTGTTTGTGCTTGTTCTTGTTTTTTATAGATTAAGTTCTTAAGATGGTGTTTTGTTCTAGGTGGGTGGTTTGGTGTTTCTGAGGATTTCTCCGATACGAGGCACGATTCGTTTCGGTGGAGGCGGAAAGCTTAGTCCGCGATTCATCGGACCTTTCACTATTCTAGAGAGGGTCGGTGCAGTTGCTTATAGACTAGACTTGCCACCTGCATTGGAGGGAGTGCACAACGTGTTTCATGTGTCGCATTTGAGATGATACGTGGCAGATCCTAGTCATGTATTGGATCACTCGGAGATAGAGGTGGGCCCTACTCTTAGCTATCTAGAGCAGCCAGTTGAGATTCTGGATGGGAGAGAGAAGGTGCTGAGGAACCAGACTATTCCTTTGGTGTGCGTCGCATGGAGGCATCACTCTCCGGGGGAGTCTACCTGGGAGAGAGAGGATGACATTCGAGAGCGTTATCCATATTTGTTTGTACCTTGAGGTATGTTAATTCTCTAGTTATGTTCTGTTCATTGTTATGTTCTGTTCATTAGTTAGTTGTGATTCTTTAGTTCTGTTTTGTGATTTTCTGGGGGTAGTTTTCGTCTTTGAATTTCGAGGACGAAATTATTTTAAGTAGGGTAGACTTGTCACTACCACATTTTAGGAAAAAGGGTATTTTAGTAATTTCATAATTAAATAAATATTGTGCATGGTAAATAATTTTTGTTGTATTATTTAATTATTGTTGGATATTATTTAATTATTTTGGACTTATTTTAGTGGACCCAACTAGTGTAGTTTGGACCCATGGACCAACATGAATTAAATAGTTAGATTTGGCCCATTTAGAAAGCCCATGGTTAAGGAGATGGATTAAATTAATTAAGTGATTAGACTAGAAGCTTCCTTCCTTAATTATTTCTTCATGAGAGGCCCCAAGGGGTACATTGGACATTTTACAATTGTTTTGGAGAGGGGCAAGACCGGCCTATTAAAAGAGGGGGGAAATTTCTCTCTCCTCTCATTCTCATTCCAAATCTAGATCTAGAATTTCCACTCCCAAATTCCCTCCATTTCCATTCCAATTCCCTACCAAATTCATTCCAAATTCTTCCCAATTCACCATTAGAGAAGGAGGAAGCAAGGATCTAGAAGAAGGAAGCAAGGATCTACAAAGAGGAGCAAGGATCTACAATTTGGAAGCAAGTTCTTCTCAATTGGAGGTTTCATTAGAAATCCATCTCCCAATAGGTATAATTCAGATTTTCCCATTTAAATAGCTTCTAAATCTGAGATTTAATCATGTAAAATCAACCTATATGTATGTACTACCCATAGGACTTTGTTTTGTGTTCATAGGAGACCCATGGAGAAAGTTATGGTGCTTTTTGTGTTAATTTTGTTGGAATTCAGAAATTTACATTTTGTTGTGTGTATCAATTGATCCTATAGATCAAATGAACATGAGCTTATGTGTTTGGGGCTAGTGTCGTGTCCATAATTTGGTACATGTGGTTCGTATCCCAACTATTTGGTGATACGTGTCATTTTGGGGGGTTTTCCTCCGATACGGGGCTTTGAATATGTCGTATTTTGACACGGACACATAGATCTACTTTTGACACTTTGATTTATTCATAAATATTATTTGTGATTTGTTTGTATCCTTCGGGGTGCAATTGGTTGTGTGTTGGACTCGTGTCACATGCGTATCCTAGATCTAGTGGGATACGGTGTGATACTCTCCAATTGTGTGGATTTTTGAATAGATCTAATTATGTATGGTTTAAATTCTTCAATTATAATTAGTAAATATATATAGATATTATATATTTATTTTGTGTATTTATTATAGTAATTATTGTAGCATAGATCTATATATTTTTGTGTGTGCTAATATGATGTACAAATATAATATGTAGCTTTCTTGCATGTAATTATATATGTACTTATGTTAATAGTATAAATTATACATAAATATTTTATAAAATATATTTATGTGTTTAATTGTGTAATTATATTATTTATAATTATTATGTAATTATTTGTATATTAATATATATATTTTAGGTGTGCTTCTAGCCATGTAAAATATGAACATTAATATGTGCATGTGTTGTAACTATTGGTATTTAATTATAAGTTTATATGTGCATATATATATATAAGTATATAATTATTTATTTATATATATGTATTGTGATTATTATTGCATATATATATTTATATATATATATATATATATTTTTATATTTTTATTTGTTTTGGTGACAGTGGTTTCTATGACAGTGAAACTGTCATTATTTGGTCTGAACAGCAGCCACTGTACAGTGGTCAGCATTAATGACAGATCTGTCATTAATGCTGCGGCAGTTTTGAGCGGCAACCTTTCAGCGACGTTTTTTTTTGACATTTTGAAACTGTCAGCAAACTGTGACAGCAGCGGTTTTGTATATGGAGTTTCTGCGACGAATTTTCTGTGACAGTCAAGACTGTCACTATTAAACCTGTTTTTATTTTATCTTGTTTTGTTCACTGTTTTCAGTGACGCTTTGACAGTTTTAAATTATATTTTATATATTATTATTGTATATATATATATGTGTATATATATGTGTTTTGTGAGGTATAATATTTGTAATAATATATTATGTTATTTGTATACATATTGGTTTGTATATATATTATTTTAGGGTATATATTATTTGTATTAGTAGTATACTTTGTGTGAGTATGATTTGGGATCTAATTTTTATTCCTAAATTGTTGTATTTTATTTCTATATTATTTATATAGATTTCTTGTGAGGTTGACCTTGGTTTGACTTTAGTTGACTTTAGAGTTGACCATAGTTGACTTTTGACTTAGAATTTATTTATTGACCTAGGAGTTGACTAGTTTGACTTTTTCTCTTTTCGGGACCTTGTTTTAATGTGGTATTCCATATCTAGGTCTTCGAGGCACCGAGTCAGACATCTGTGAGACTGTTCTTTGGATTTCAGGCGAGTACATTCTCTGATAGTTTCTCATTTATGATATCCTCTATGTTCGTTGTATCTAGTGTAGATTTACATGTTTCTCTCGACACTATGGTTACACGAATTGGTATATCCGGATCTCGTCATGAGATATTATTCCTTGGTATATGGTGTATATGGTGCAAGTATTGTTTCATTGGTTATCTTGTACATATACAGACACCGATTCTCGGGGAGACTAGCTATCTTCTTGGGGAATCTAGTGCCATAGCATACCGTGGTTGGATCTATTATACCAGTTGGGGGTGGGGAGTATTAATATAGATATATGATCAAATCCCTATTGAATAAAGTATTGGTAAGCGAATAGTGTTGATCATGCACCGCACGTATGATTAGCCAGGCCGCATTGTATCTTGCCCAAGCCGATCACATGTTAAGCTAGTACTCACACACTTAGTCATTAGTATTATTGTTTTATTGGCATATTGTTCATTATTGTATTTATTTCCAGTATTTCCTTATTGTCTATATATCTCTTGTATCTATTTTGTGCATCTTGTTTATCCACAGCTATTTACTGTTACATAGTTTTTATTATGGATTAGAACTGCTGTTAGAGATGTACTCTGCTCCTTTCCTGACTGGATATATTTTTCCAGATGACACTGAGGAGTACCCTACCTATTATGGACCCCAGGATATTATGGGTTTAGATTCGGAGACCCTGGCTCAAGAGGGACTTATCCCAACTGAGACAGTTGACCCTGGAGTGTAGCTTGTAGTATGATAGTATTCTTTTGTACTGGATTTGTCTCCAGCTTATTTTTGTTACTCTTCAGACTCATTGATGTATTATTTTAAACTCATGAGTTGATGACTATTCTATTCTTATCTGATCCGTGTTCATTCTATCTTAGTTCTGTGATTGAGTACACTATCTTTTGGTGGTTCATTATATTAGATAGACTTTCTAGACAGCGTTCTACCGCCGATTCTGCGGCGTAGGCTGGGCGTTGTTTCCGACTAGTACCCTTACCCCGGGTGCGGGTCGTGACAAAGTACCCTAAGATAGGCAGTAGCAGTGATTGGAAGAAGGGATCAATGGTATTATGAAGATAATTTTTTTTGGGATTGCATTTTAATCTAGTTATTTCTATATTAATTTCTTTAATAAGGATATTATGAATGTAGGATATGGATCTATTTATTCCAAGTGTATGGTGGGATGGAAGCGATCGCACTTTATTGGTTACCAGCAATATGTGAAGGAGCTGAGAAAATTACTAGACTGGTACCATATATCACTTTATGAAGGACACTATGGAGTTTTGTGTCCTGTTATTGGAGATATTGAAGATGCTACAGAAGTCGATCATGAGAGGAAGACCTATTATATCTATGTGCGAGACCCAAAGTATGAGTATGATTATCCCAAAATAGAGGGATATGAAGGGACGTTGACTAACTTCCAAGAACTACATCCTAAAGTTACAATCTTTAACCAGGTATGGACCCGTATCATGGAAAAACTGGACTAGGGATCTTATATATACGTAAAGGGTCTTTTTGTCTGCTCTGTATCTTTTGTAAACAACAGATGTATATATATAAGTTAGGAAGAGAGGAAGTGTGAGAATGTAAATAGTATGAATATATATGTACGCCTACGTGTAAGATGACTAGTACCCCTAACAGCATATTTTGTATCACATTTTGGTTATGAGTGAATAAAATATGCTTCTTCCTTATCCTTGTGTCTATATTTTTTTTCTTTTTTTTAAATCACTGTTGTTCAATATTCTTACAATTTGCAAGATCCTTTCTTTATCTTTAAACCTCGATTTAATCAGGACCATTCCTGAGAAATTTGTATTTGAATTTTTCAGGACAATGTCTAATCACGACCAATCACATGCTTCATCATCCCAAGCTCAGTCTGAACCATCTATTAAGGATATGTACAGATTATTCCAGCAGGTCCTGGAATCTAATAGCCAATATGCAAATACGGCTCAAGCCACAACTGCCATAATATTGGAACACATGCGAACATCTGTCAATTCTAAAGATAGTTCGCTAAAGGATTTTAGAAACCTTAATCCTCCCAAGTTTAAAGAAACAGAAAGTCCGATCGAAGCTGGGCAGTGGATTAGAACCATAGAAGGACTGTTAAAAGCAGCAAAAGTTAGTCCTGAGAATATGGTATCTTCGATCCGAATCCAGTAGGAAGATATTGCTGAGTACTGGTGGAGCACAGAGCACACAGAGGATTCGAATAATATAATAACTTGGGGAGAGTTCAAGAAGAAGTTTGAAGGAAGGTTCTTTTCAAAATCGGCTAAAATAGAGTTAGAATGACAGTTCACTCATTTGAAGCAAGTGAATCTCACGATAGACGAGTATATTGTAGAATTTTCAATGCTAAGTCATTTTGTTTCAAGTATGATAGACGATGAGGAAACCAAGGTATCTAGATTCCTGGAAGGACTAGGGAGCCAACTAAATAGTAGAGTCACCTCATACCGGTGCCAAACCTATCCAGAAGTAACTAACGCTGCAAGGAGCCAGGAAAGGATGCTGAATCAAAAACAACCATTTCGATCTCAAACTCAGAAGAGGACTTTGGAGATAGGAGTTTCATCCACGAGGAACCTATGGCAAGGACCATCCAAACGCCCTCAAGTTGGTACTTCGGGAAGACCAGTTATTTGTAATTTCTGTCAGAAACTTGGACACACGAGGAATAACTGTAGAAAAATCATGGGTCTCTGTTTAAGTTATGGATCAGATAATCATCAGGTTGGTTAGTGCCCACAACTATCAACCTTAGGGCCAGTAATGCAAAACCCGCAGCAGGGACCACGACCCATGTTCCGAGGGAATAATATCAGGCCTGTACTTCAAGGAAATGGTCCTCGACCTCTGATACAAGCACTAATACCTCAAGCTATGTTAACTTATGGGAACCAAAGAAGACTACCCGTCGCATCCCAAGCCTACCAATTCCAGCATGCCTAGAAGGAAAAACAGCCTCAGACTGGAAAGAAGAAGAAGCAAGGACAAGCATTTATGATGGATGCTGATGAAACAGAACTGGCCGGAGAAGTAGTGACAGGTACTATCCTAGTTTTAGCTTGTCCAGCATCAGTATTATTTGATTCTGGGGTAACCCATTCATTTATAGTATCTAAATTTATAAATCTACATGAAATAGAATCTCAACTATTACTTAAGAAATTAAAAATTCTTACAGGTAATGGCACAGTAGAAGTTAGTCGGGTTTGTAGAGCATGTCCAGATAAGTAAGGTGGTGGAGCTTTTCGGGTAAGATTATTAGTCTTCCAATGAATAATTATGAAATAGTACTTGGAATGGATTATTTGGCCAAGACATTAGCTAGTATAGATTATGGCCAAGGGAAGGTTTTATTCCAACTCACTGATGGAGAAATATATGAATTTTTTTGAGACCAGAAAGAATTTGATGCTGAAGGACTAAAAAAAATTGAACAACCAGTTCGGGGAAGATTTCATGAACTAGAGTAAGAACAATTTCCAAGAATAGTAGAAGATTTAAAAAATGTATTTCCAGAAAAGTTACCAGGATTACCACCAAATAGAGCAGTAGAATTTTCTATCAATTTGATACCTGGAGCAGCACCTATAGCTAAAAAAATATACCCAATGAACAAAGAAGAATTGGCTGAGTTAAATAAGAAAATAAAATAATTACTATCAAAAGGGTTTATTCAGTCCAGTGCTTCGCCATGGGGTGCACCAGTGCTATTTGTGAAAAAGAAAGACGGGACCCTACGACTGGTAATTGATTATAGAGCCTTAAATGAGATAACAATAAAAAATAAATATCCCTTACCCAGAATTGATAAACTATTTGATCAATTAGGAGAAGCCAAGGTATTCTCAAAGCTTGATTTGAGATCTGGATATTATCAAGTAAAGGTCAAAAAGGAGGATGTTCAAAAAATAGCTTTTAGAACTCGTTATGGACATTATGAGTTTCTATTTATGCCATTTGGGGTAACTAATGCTCCTGCTATATTTATGGATCTGATGAATCGAATATTTTATCAATATTTGGATAAATTTGTGATCATATTCGATATTCGTATATATTCGAAAAATGAAGAAGAACATGAAAAGCATCTGAGGGTAGTATTGGTAACTCTAAGGCAGGAACAATTATATGCTAAACTCAGTAAATGTGAATTTTGGTTAGATCGTATATTATTTCTAGGCCACATTATCAGTGAAGAAGGTATTTCAGTTGATCCAAAGAAGGTAGAAGCTGTAAAATCCTGGCCAACACCAAAATATGTAGCAAAAATTTAAAGTTTCTTGGGATTAGCTGGATACTATAGGAGATCTATGAAAAATTTCTCGAGAATCGCAGAACCATTAACTCGACTGACCCGAAAAAAAGAAAATTTTAATTGGACGGAGAAATGCCAGAAAATTTTTGATGAACGAAAGGAAAGATTGATTTCAGCACCTGTACTAGCATTACCGTCTGGGTCAGGAGGATATGAGATATATAGTGATACGTCGGGTAAAGGGCTAGGTTGTGTATTAATGCAGCACGGAAGAGTTATAGCCTATGCCTCTCGACAACTGAAGCAGCATGAGAGAAATTATCCAACTCGTGATTTGGAACTCGCAGTTGTAGTATTTACACTTAAATTATGGTGACATTACTAATATAGAGAAAGAATAAAGATATATACAAATCATAAAAGTTTGAAGTGTGTGTTTACTCAGAAGAAAATTAATATGAGGCAAAGAAGATGGTTGGGATTACTTAAAGATTTTGATATAGAATTAAAATATCATCCGGGTAAAGCAAATAAAGTGGCAGATGCTTTGAGTAGAAAACCAATGACATTCTTTATGAATACCCCAAAGAAAATTCTTGAGGACTTAAGAAAGATGGAAATCGAAGTGATATATCCAATATCATAAGGTTTATGGAAAAATTTAGAAGTACAGTCATCTCTAGTAGACAGAATTAAGGAAGCTCAACAAAGATATTCTAAACTCCAGAAAGTGTGGAAACAAACATAAGAAGGACTTCAGACTGGAATGAGAAAGCATCCAGATGGATCGTTAAGATTTGGGGATCGATTGTGCGTGCCCAGTGGAAATTTAAGAATAGGGGTCATAGCAGAAGCTAATAACTCTCAATATTCCTTCCATCCAAGAAGTACTAAGATGTATAAGGATTTAAAATAAACTTTTTGGTGACATGGAATGAAATGAGAGATTGCTAGATTTGTATCCAGATATCTTGTCTGTCAGCAAGTGAAAGCAGAATACCAAAGGATAGCAGGCCTTCTTCAACCCTTACCAATACCCAAATAGAAATGGGAGCATATCACAATAAATTTTATGAAAGGGCTACCTAAGACACAAAAGGGTAATAATGCTATATGGGTTATCATAGATAGACTCACTAAGTCAACTCTATTTTTACCATTTTGGGTTGGGCAGACAACAGAAGTACTGGCAGACATGTATATGAAATAGATTGTTAGTCAATACAAGGTGCCAGTAAGTATAGTTTTTGTTACGACCCGCACCCGTTTTAGGGGCACGAGTACGCGGGTACGTCCAGCCTACGCTGCAGCATCGGCGGTAGAACGCTGTCTAGGTCAAGCACTATCTAAATAATCTTGCACTAGTATCCAACTCCATAAGGAGACACGGATAATAAAATATAAATGAACAACATACTCAATCACATAACTACAACACGATAAGAAATCGAAGAAATAAAAATAATTACAACACAAGTCTAATGTAATTAAATCTAACTCAACATAATCCAAGTCTCAACAAAATGTCGGAGACAAATCCGGTACCAAAAAACTACTAAAGGAAACTAACTAGATAACTAGTGATTCCAGCTAGACCTCCCGGAATCATGACTACACTACTAAAGCCAAGTCTCAGCTACTCACCCTGTGGTCCACCAGTGTCGGATACCAGTCCTCTAGGCATAGTCTGGAAAATGTTTTCCAGTCAGGAAGGAGCAAGTACATTTCTAAATAGCAGTTCTATATCAATGATATAAACTATGTAGCAGTATATAGATGGAAATATACAAGATGCATGTATATGTACGGAAATGTACAATAAGGAAATACTAGAAATAAATGCAAGAAATAAACCAATATGTCAATGAGAAAGAATCCTATGACTAAGTGTGTGAGTACTAGCTTTAACATGTGATCGGCTTGGGACTAGTAAACTCATTACATTGGTTAGCGATCATCCTTGAGGTCAGGCTAATCCGTAAGAATAGCTATGATGCGAGTAATAGTCAGGCTAACCATATGTAACAGTGATGAGGCATGTAAATGGTTAGGCCGCACCCGACGTGAGGCGTGGGGTGAGCTATGATGCATGTAGAGTTGGGTATGATCACATATCTACACTAAAATACTCCCCACCCCCGACTGGTATAGTAGATCCAATCATGGTACTCTATGGCACGGGATTCCCTAGGGAGGTAGCAAATCTCCCCAGAAATCAGTGTCTGTACATGCACAAGATAAAAAGGAAACAAGTCTTGTACAAGCTACACCATGAACAAGGAATAACATCTCATGACGAGATCCGTATACACCAATCCGTGTAACCAGCGTGTCGAGAATATGGATATTTACACTAGATACAGTGAACATAGGGGATATCATAAATAAGAAACTAATCAGAGAATGTACTCGCCTTGGGTCCTTAGCTGGTAAAACCAATGTCTGTCCCAGAGTAACGTCTGGAGGATCCAACAGTCCTATAAACATATAATAAATGTAACCTTGCATCAGATGCTACACTAACACAAATACATAACTCAGGGGCTATGCCAGGTATGGCACTGGTCAATCTAGGGTCAGTGTGCGTCAAGTTGCACAGACGTCGCGTCTGCGATTGCTGGGCAAGACAGACGATCAAAATGGTACGGGGCTTGCCAGTACGTCAGTGTACGCGTGGCAGACTGCTAATAGTTCACAGGGTCACAAGGTCATGTGTAAATACGGGTATCCGTATTTACACTCGGGTTACCTAGAAGAGATATTTATATAATATACATATTACCAAAAATTAAATTAATACATATATGAGTTATACCATAATATATACAAAATATGTATAAGTGTATATACATTAAATAGAAATAGGTATTATATATATTAGTGAAAAATATACATGTGTTATATTTATACATATATATACACCAAATAAAATGTACTTATACCATATATGTATACAAGTACATATATATATATAAACCAAAATACCAAAACAAATATATATATATATATATATATATATATATATATATATATATATATATATATATATATATATATACATACCAAATTAGTACTTATATTATATACAAGTATAAATATAACCATACAAAATATATATATGCTACGTTATATATACACCAAATACGTACATATATCAAAATAATATGCATATTTATTTATATATACCAATAAAATAATTACCTACATATACTGAAATATACATATACATATACCAATATTACAGATACTAGAATACGTATCTATATATATAAATCATATTAAATATATACATGTATATATACATATACATATTAACATTAATTAATATACTTATACATATACATATATTAGTATATACACATATACGTATTTACGCATATATACGCACACATATACACACATATATATATATATATATGTATACATATATCCACACATACGCGTACACGTACACCTACACACATACGATGAAGGAGGGAGAGGGAGAGGAAGAGGAGCTCACAGTAGTGGTCGACTGGCTGGCCGGCCGGAGGGGGAGCTGGCCGGCGGGGATGGCCGCACTGGTGGTGGTGGTGATTGTAGTGAAGGCCCGCGAGGGGATGATACAAGGAGGAGAAGTAAGCTGCGGGTGGGTGTCTTCGCCGGGGTGCAGGGAGGAGGATGAGGAGATCCGAGGAGGGAAGCTCGATGCAGTGGAGTCGGTCGTCGAGCCTCCGAGCTCGGCCGAAGATGGGAACGAGGGGATCTCGGCTGTGGGAGGTTGCAGCAGAGAAATGGTGATGTAATAGGTCGGAGGAGGAGGCTAGGAGGGAAGAAGGCTTCGCCGGGGTCGGGCTCGGTTGACGGCAATGGAGATATCGTCGCTCTGGTGGCCGCCGGGGTGCCTCGGTGCACAGGTGGGTGAAGTCTAGGCTGTGCTGGCCGGAAATAGGGTCGGGATCGGAGCTCGGGAATAAGCAGCGGGAGGGGTCGCTGCACAGCCGTCGTGGGGGAGGAGAGGGTAGAAGCTCAGACGCTCGGTCGGGGCTGGCCGGACTGACAGAGGAAGAGGCTCGCCGGGGAAGATGCTCGGTCGGGTGGCCGGCCGGGTGAGGTTAGGGTGATGAATGGTTCTGGTGTTGGTGATGGTTTTGTGTGTGAAGAATTAAAGGAGAGGGTGGGTTTCTTTTGTATGGGGAGGATGATGTGGCTCCCTAGAAATTAGGGCCAGCCAATATTGGGATAGGGTTTCCTTGGGAAAGGGTTGAGGGAATATGCAAGGGGGTTGTGTGGTGGGGATGGCTCTATTTGAAATGGAAGGCCTAGATGCAACATGAGTAAAATGCAACAAAAAGAAATGAGGAGAGAGGGTGTGTTATTGACTAGTCAAAGAAGGGGGTTGGTTTCCTTCATTTGGGTTAAACCAATAGGATGGTGACACATTATTGCAATTTTGTAATTAAGTCCCCAACAAATAGAAAATTACACAGAAATGGGTTTCTGAAATTAATTAATTAAAATTAGATACACTTGGCGTTCTAAAATTAATTAGGAATACATGGGGCCAAAATCAGGTCGGGTCACCAATACCATTAATGAAGAAGACTCTGAACAGAATATTACCCTAATTTGGGTCGCACAAAAAATAGGTCAAGATTGCCTCCAATTTCGATTGGAACGCACAACGATACAGAAATTGAATTTATTTAGGAATTAAATAAACGTCCGCGACGAATATTGTGCGGCTAAAATGAAGCTCAAGAGATCATAATTATGAGTTGCAAAAATATCAGAATGGAAGGCAGGCACGTCTAGGGCAAGGTTGTGAGATTTGTTGGAAGACAAAAGCCAGGTAGCGCTCCAAATATCGAAGCAAGGGCAGGGCGCAACAATTAATTAAATTACGGTAATCAATTACGACATCCAATAATTAAATCCCAAATAATGTAATTAAATACACAATCCCCAAAATTTTGTCAGGTGTTCGTCTAGTGGGCTTCTAGGTCAAGTCTACCAGCTCAACATTAATGAACACTGTAAATAATAATATATTTAATTACACATCTCACAAAATTATTTAATTTAAATACACGAAATATTAAATACAGAAAAAGTCAAAATTACCCCTGTTTTCAGAATGTGGTAGTGACAAGTCTACCCTCCTTAAAAGAATTTTGTCCTCGAAATTTAAATTCCTCATAGTAGTGTTTATACATTATTTTATTTTCCATCAATAGTTAATTCATCAACCACAAAATCAGGTAGTAATCCACCTTGCCATTTCACAATCTCAAAAAAAATTCTGAAATTACTGCATTCCTGCAATATCCTCGAAAATAAAAATCAGTTTCCATTTCCTCACAATTTCCTCTGAATTTAAATTTATGAAATTAAATACTCGGATTTTGACATCCAATCCTCTAGTTCACTTAATACACATTAAGACTCCCATTTAAAACACAATCCATAAATCCAACCCTTCAATTTAATTAATAAACTATATTCATAAAATTTGAAATTATCATCCAAAAAGTTTGAATTTAAACACCAATCTGTTAATGATTTTTACTCCTCAATTTAAATCCACCCAATGCATATTCAAAATCTAAATCCTCATCCCGAGAATCGAATTTGACACTACCCATTAATGATTTTATTTCCTGATTTCCCTTTTCCTCAGAATACTCAACAATGCTATACTTACGGAATCTTCAAATGCAACATTCATAATATAAAATTTTAAATTACTATCTTGCAATCAAATAGATATAATGATAATTTTCCAAATTTTCTCAATTTTAATCACCAATTCTATCATATCATAACCTTCCTAAAATTAATAAGTCCTAAATTTTTTTCCATGTTAATTTCTTAACTCTCCATTTAAGTTAATGTTTATCCTTGAGTTTCAATCATCCTCAATCTTCGTAAAATCAATGATCCATCATTTCTGTTATATTAACTCCTTAACTCTTTATGCTTATCTTCCAAAATTTTAGCTTCTCGTTTCTCTTGTCAAGTCATAACCCTTCATAGATCTTTGTTATGGTCAGAACCCCAATGATCATGGTCTAAGAAAAATTTACCTACAGTCATACAACATACAACCTAGAGAAAACATGCATGGTTTTGGTCTGTTTTATCATGGTATCGCATTCTCTGTCAGGGTGTACTACTAACTATATTCTAACAAGAAAATTACGAATACAAGCCACGGTATTAGGGAATCAATCAATCAGAAGACGAAAACAACATTAGAAAAAGAAGGAACCTGCTAACATATTTCTTGCGGTATCTCCTATCTCTAACATACTCTTAACTCTGGCACATTCACTAATTAATTCCTGTCCTTGTACACTGGTACCCATATCAACTAATCATTAATCCACAAGATCCATGAATACATCCATATTGCACATACCTATCTATTAATACCAAAATCTGATACCAAGAACCTCTAACACAATTATAGGTCAAATGATGCATGTAAAGTTTGATACCTCTATCTCTTTAGGTACCTCTGTTCTACTATAAGTACACCCACTGCTAGTTCTCCTTCCTACTACAATTGTCCATATTATTTGTTCTTATCACTCAAGAGCACACCAAGTGTAACACACCATACTAAGTACTGCTCTCTCTCCAATACAACTCTAGATGGACACCCAAGTCAGTCTGCGGTGCCATCTCAATCATACTCAAGTCATCAGATCCTTACACATGTATATCATCTACTCATATATTAATATATATATTTCGCATCCACCATGAAATTAATCCTCAAAATAATCATCAAAATTAAACCTTTGAACAATTTAAAACAAACAGTGTATACTTTTCTCAAAGTCAAATACCCAATGTCGAATAAAATTTTAATCACTTCTAAAATCTTTATAGCTTGGCTATGTTTATTGGATCAAATTTGGAATCCTCAAAGTTTAATAACATAGAATCTCAACTCCTCAAAATCTTAAAATTGAAATTTATTTCCACTTTTTAAATTTTAAATCCACAAATATACATATAAACTGCTCACGGTCTCTAATACTCGAGGTGCACTCCAATACACCCATTGTCTACAACTGTGTACAAAAATTGTACTGCCCGAATCACTTGCACTATTACCTCCAATGATCAAAGTTATCATCACATGTATTTTCTTCCATGATTTTTAATCTATATTAATTGGTATATCATCCAATTATCATCACACAGAGTGCTTACTATTATTAGCGTCATTCTTGACTAATCCTCCATATATAACCATTAGCACTCTTGGTATTATATCACTAGCTTCATTAATGGATCATCTCATCAAGCTCATTAGAACTCATGATTACCTGTACCTTCTATAACACTCATGTTTCTTTACTCTCATGGGCATGTATATGGTTCTTCATCTCGATTGATGTATAGGTATTTCCCTTTAACCTTTTACAGCATGTTAAACTAATCTGTGATATGCCTCACCATTTTCATTACCAATTCCGATATTTCTCTACTCATGACACCTCATTAACTCTTTATGCATATACAGTTCCTTACCTTTAACACTCCCGATATCAATTATCAAATTGAACATCATGCTCCATTAATCCTTAATACTATTCCTTGATACCTAATTGTTTACATAGATCACTCAAGTGCATAATTATGATTATCCAGGACGGGTATACTGGCTCTGATACTAACTCTGGGAACTATCACTGATACTCTATACTCTCCTTCTACTTATAGTATTACAATGACACATATCCTAGAACTATTGCCACAAGGTACTATGCTATGGGTTAACTCTAGATTAAGGCCTACTGCTCACATGTCCATCTAGGAAATACTTAAAACTCACTAGCAACACTCAGCCAATACTAATACTCAAGGCACAGCCATAATTATAAGTCATTAATTATTATACTTAACAAGGAATCCTCAAGGAATATGAGCTCAAAAGACTGGATTGAGGACTGAAGGTGTTTCTACTGCTAGCAACCAAAAGAAATGATGGAATAAGTCCTGTATTAACAGAATAAATAAGTGTTGAGATGATACTTTAAGAACAAATTTTAAGACACAACCTGATAATCATACACGTCGGTCAGAAATTATGACGCTGAGAATCCTCGCCATGCCAGTAAGCATAGGTACGATAAACGACAGGTTCCGTAACTAAAGTACGCAACCCTATAATCATGACATCTAGAATTTTTGCCACGCCAACCGGTACGGCTGTGATAAACTCTAGGTCCCATGATCAAAGTAGACGTTTCACCTTTCTCACTGTTCTCATCAATATATGTCATCAGATGATATCGTAAAATTTAGTCCATAAAATTTATCTCGGCATAAAATTAACTCTACAATGAAACCAAGATCCTAATTTAATAATTGATCAACAATAATCAAATTCAATATCAATGAGTGAGGACGGACGGAAACAAGGGCGAAGGATTTAAAATTAGAAATTTTAATAAGATTCTCAAGGGGTCGTCCCAGGAATCTCTCAAGAATTTGTGATTTAGTATCCTCTCTCATCCTAGTATCCTATGTCCTATATTCTATAGCAGGCATGCAGTAGTACAACTATGATGTCGCACTACCACGACATCGCACAACTTGCGAAGTCTGACCTGCATGGGCCACCACTAAAAATGTGTCATGACCCACACCCGTTTTAGGGGCACGAGTACGCGGGTACGTCCAGCCTACGCCGCAGCATCGGCGGTAGAACGTTGTCTAGGTCAAGCACGATCTAAACAATCTCGCACTAGTATCCAACTCAATAAGGAGACACGGATAATAAAATATAAATGAACAACATACTCAATCACATAACTACAACACGATAAGAAATCGAAGAAATAAAAATAATTACAACACAAGTATAATGTAATTAAATCTAACTCAACATAATCCAAGTCTCAACAAAATGCCGGAGACAAATCCGGTACCAAAAAACTACTAAAGGAAACTAACTAGATAACTAGTTATTCCGGCTAGACCTCCCGGAATCACGACTACACTACTAAAGCCAAGTCTCAGCTACTCACCCTGTGGTCCACCAGTGTCGGATACCAGTCCTCTAGGCATAGTCTGGAAAATATTTTCCAGTCAGTAAGGAGCAAGTACATTTCTAAATAGCAGTTCTATATCAATGATATAAACTATGTAGCAGTATATAGATGGAAATATACAAGATGCATGTATATGTACAGAAATGTACAATAAGGAAATACTGGAAATAAATGCAGGAAATAAACCAATATGTCAATAAGCAAGAATCCTATGACTAAGTGTGTGAGTACTAGCTTTAACATGTGATCGGCTTGGGACTAGTAAACTCATTACATTGGTTAGCGATCATCCTTGAGGTCAGGCTAATCCGTAAGAATAGCTATGATGCGAGTAATAGTCAGGCTAACCATATGTAACAGTGATGAGGCATGTAAATGGTTAGGCCGCACCCGACGTGAGGCGTGGGGTGAGCTATGATGCATGTAGAGTTGGGTATGATCACATATCTACACTAAAATACTCCCCACCCCCGACTGGTATAGTAGATCCAATCATGGTACGCTATGGCACGGGATTTCCTAGGGAGGTAGCAAATCTCCCCGGAAATCAGTGTCTGTACATGTACAAGATAACAAGGAAACAAGTCTTGTACAAGCTACACTATGAACAAGGAATAATATCTCATGACGAGATCCTTATACACCAATCCGTGTAACCAGCGTGTCGAGAATATGGATATTTACACTAGATATAGTGAACATAGGGGATATCATAAATAAGAAACTAATCAGAGAATGTACTCATCTTGGGTCCTTAGCTGGTAAAACCAATGTCTATCCCAGAGTAACGTCTGGAGGATCCAACAGTCCTATAAATATATAATAAATGTAACCTTGCATCAGATGCTACACTAACACAAATACATAACTCAGGGGCTATGCCAGGTATGGCACTGGTCAATCTAGGGTCAGTGTGCGTCAAGTTGCACGGACGTCGTGTCTGCGATTGCTGGGCAAGACAGACGATCAAAATGGTACGGGGCTTGCCAGTACGTCAGTGTACATGTGGCAGACTGCTAATAGTTCACAGGGTCACAAGGTCATGTGTAAATACGGGTATCCGTATTTACACTCGGGTTACCTAGAAGAGATATTTATATAATATACCTATTACCAAAAATTAAATTAATACATATATGAGTTATACCATAATATATACAAAATATGTATAAGTGTATATACATTAAATAGAAATAGGTATTATATATATTAGTGAAAAATATACATGTATTATATTTATACATATATATACACCAAATAAAATGTACTTATACTATATATGTATACAAGTACATATATATATATAAACCAAAATACCAAAACAAATATATATATATACATACCAAATTAGTACTTATATTATATACAAGTATTGTCACGACCCGCACCCGGTTTAGGGCACGAGTACGTGGGTACGTCCAGCCTACGCCGCAGCATCGGCGGTAGAACGCTGTCTAGGTATTGATACTATCTAACTAATGTCACGCAAATATCCAATCTCCATTAGGAGGCACGGATGACACAAATAGATGAACATATACTCAATCACAGACTAACAGCACGATAAGATTTCGAATAAAAACTAAAATTAAACACAACACAAGTCCACAAGTAATATTCTAACTCAACAATATCCAAGAAATCATCAAATTGCCGGAGACAAATCCGGTACCAAAAATCTACTAAAAGAACTAACAAGAAATAATAATTCCGTCTAGACCTTCCAGAATCACAGCTAACTACCAAGTCTGCAGCTACTCACCATATGGTCCATAAAGTGTCGGATACCGATCATCTAAGGCATAGTCTGGAAAAATATTTCCAGTCAGGAAGGAGCAAAGCAACACTCTCAAATAACAGTTCCATTAATTGATAATGTCTATAATACAATAAAACATGTCATGCTAGCTACTGAGAAGACAGTGAAATAAATGCAATGGCAATTTTAAGAGAGACAGGCAATGTAAAGAGACAGGTAATAGGCATTTATGATATAGTCGGTGCATGTATGGAAATAACAGAACAAGGAACAGTATCATATACGGGTGATGTAGTATATGATTTAAAATAGGAAACTGTAATCTATTCTAGGTGTTTGAAATAGTAGTTTCGAAATGTGATCGGCTTGGGACATGTACAATTGCTACAGTCTGGCTAATCATACGTGGGGGTATGATTAACACCAATAATATAAACTTGTACGATAGGTATTTGATCACATTTCTCACTAGCAATTTCCCCGCCCCCAACTAGTACTGTGGATCCAGTCATGACACGTCACGATACACGAGCAAGTCAAGTCTATCATGTACAATGTTTAATATCAATGTCTAATTATCAATGTCTAATTATCAATGTCTATTTTCAATGTCAATGTCGTGTATAATGTCAATACGATAATCAATGTAACATCTCATGACTGCAGATCCAAGCTATACTAGTCCGTGTAACACAGTGTCGAAGATTCAGATGTAACATTTCATGATTTTTGAATTTATAGAAATTATCAAGAATTGGAAATTTTCAGAGAATGTACTTGCCTTGGGTCCTTAGCTGGTATTTATGGATGTCCTGTTCCAGAGTATCCCCTGGTAAACCAACAGTCCTATAAACACATCACAATTATAACACTTGTATCAGAAGCTATCCTAACACACAATAGAAATACACTGGCCTTAGGGCCATGTCAGACAGGGCACTAGTCAACTAGGGTCATCTAGTAGGACTACATATCTTAACTAGTTTATATACTTAAAATTATGTTTTTATTAAACATATAGCAAAATAATTAATAAGTGTATACCA
Source organism: Iris macrosiphon (assembly GCA_036927795.1). Classification (NCBI taxonomy): domain Eukaryota; kingdom Viridiplantae; phylum Streptophyta; class Magnoliopsida; order Asparagales; family Iridaceae; genus Iris; species Iris macrosiphon. Next base: position 71,418,964 of record JAYESA010000010.1, on the reverse strand, counting down.
AATATATATAAATATATATTCACCAAAATATGGATATACATATATACCAATTAAACATACCTTGAAAATATACTAAGTATATATATATATATAAAATACATGTAGTAGAACACGTATTTATATATATCAGTCATATATATATATATATAGAAATATATTAAATGTATGTACAAAGAATATATATATTTGAAAATATATCAAGTATACATATATACAAAATATATATATATATATACCAAACTTTATATATTTTTATACCAATTTACACATATATATATATTAAATGAAGTACACATATACATATTTAAATACGTATATATATAGATAAATCACATTAAATATATATATACATATACATATACAACAAAATACGTATATATATATATACTAATAAAACATTTAATTAAATAGATAATATATATGTCACATATTAATTTATACATTACTAACTTTCTTTATATACTATACATATTAATTAAATAGTTATTAAACATATATACTAATTATACACAAATATATATACTAGTATATACATATACATTACATAAATCTACACATAAACAGATAAAATATACCTATACATTAATACAAATACATATACTAAAGTATACATATACATATACTAATTATAATAAAATATACAAAATATATATATAAAATGCATCAATATACATATACAAAATATGTACTTATACATATATATTAATACATACATTTACAAAATATGTATACATATATACATTATAGTAAAAACACCCACAATACATATACAAGGTATTTATATATATACCATACTAATATATTAAACATTAATTCAATTTTCATAATTACATATACATGCTAATGTATCCATCTACTTATGCAAAATTCCTACACATACATATACATATGATATATATATACTCATGTATGTACATACGTATATATATACATATATATATATATATATATATATATATATATATAAAGAGAAGGAAAAGGGAGAAGAAGGAGGAGGACTCACTGTTGGTCGCCGGAGTTGGCCGGGGTTCAGTCGGAGCGGGATCGTCTTGCTCGCCGGCCGGAGGAAATGGTTGATGGTGGGAGTTTGGGAGCACAGCAGCGGCGAGGGGAGTTGTCGCCGGGCTGATCTGCAGAGGGAGCGGGTCTCGGCCGGGCAGCAGCGGGCTGCGGGGACTCGGCCGCCGAGGGATCGGGGCTGGAGCACAGGGAGAGGTCGGATGGGGGGAGTGGCAGCCGGGGTAGCGGGGATGTGCAGCGCCGCCGGCGCCGGAATACAGCCGGAGGGGACAGCGGGGTTGGCTCGGGGTCTTGGTTGGTGGTGGTGGTGGTGAATGGTGATGGTGGTGGATGGTGGTGGTAGGAGTTTGGCCGCCGGTCGGATGGTGAAGATGGAGGGATAGGAGGAGGAGGAGCAGCCACAGCGCCGGTTCAGGAGGAGGATGGCTGGACTGCACACAGCAGGGGCTGTCGCAACGGTGAAGCTGGGCCGCCCGGAGTTGGGCAGGAGGCAGCCGCCGGATCTTGTAGGAACAGTGTTCCCCCCCCCCCAAAATGAATTTGAATTCAAAATGGATTCAAAAACTAAAATAAAGAAGAAGAAGAAGAAGAAGAAGAAGAAGAAGAAGAAGAAAGAAAGGAAGAGAAGGAGAAGAAAAGAGAAGAAGAAAGGAGAAGGAGAAGGATTACATACGTATGAGAGAGGATGTGGGGGTTTGTGAGGAGGTGGGGTTTTCTATGTTGCCTAGGGATTAGGGTTTAGGATGACATGATATTAAATAGGATGAGGGAGGGTGTGATGTAGGGTGAGGATTTGACCCACTTAAATGAGTGGTCTAGATTAAATCATGAGGAGAATTAATTCATGAAGAAATGAGGGTTTTTAATTAAAAAATTTAATAGGCTCCCTCATTGGTTTAAAAATAATTGGGTGTTGGCAGAAAATGCCAATTTGCAAATTTAACCCCCTTAATTTGGGAAATTGCACAAACACATGAAATGACGAAAATTTGGCGGGCGATTCGGGGTCCGATGTTTTGTAGGGTCAGGGGGCACTGTAAGATGGGTATGGGCTGAATTTGCAGGGTACTGGAATTAATTTGGGATTTTAAAATCAGATAAAATGGTATCCTCAAATTAAATAGAAATAAATGCAAGTTGTGTTCAACAATTAATTAGGAGTACTTGGGGCCAAAATCAGATCAAGTCATCAATACCAATATTGAAGAAGACTCAGAACAGAATATTACCCTAATTTGGGTTGCACGAAAAATAGGTTAAGATGGCCTCCAATTTTCGATCGGAACGCACAACGATACAAAAATAGGAATTTAAAAATAACGTCCGCGACGATTTTTGTGCGGCTAGAAATAATGCACAAAGAGCATAATTATGAGTTGTAAAAATAGCAGAATTGAAGGCGGGCATGTCAAGGACAAGATTGTGAAATTTGTTGGAAGACAAAAGTCTGGATAGTGCTCCAAATATCGAAGCAAAGGAAATGCGCAAAATATTAAATAAAAATACAGTAATTAATTACACCTCCAATAAATTAATTCTAAAATAAAACAATTAACCTCAAAATTCCATAAATTCCGACAGGTGCTCATCTACTGGCTACTAGGTCTAGTCTGCTAGCTAAAATAAAATAATTAACACTGCATATAATTATATATTTAATTACACATCGCACAAAATTTATTTAAATCAAATACACTATCATGCAATTAATTAATTATAACTACAATAATATTAAATATTGAAAAATTCGAAAATACCCCTATTTTCAGAATGTGGTAGTGACAAGTCTACCCACCTTAAAAGAATTTCGTCCTCGAAATTTAAAATTCTCATACTAGTGTTTAATCATACACCTTATTATTTCCCTCAAAATTTAAAATTCATCATCCATGAAATCAGGTTATAATCCACAATGTCCCTTCACGACTTTTCAAAATTCTGAAATTGTTGCATTCCGAAAATCCTCGTAATGAAATCAAAGTCCATTTTTATTAAAATTTTCTTGAAAGTTTTGAGTTAATAATTCAATACCCGGAATTTAATATCCACTCCTCAAAATACTCAACACTATGATATTTAAGGATTCTCCAAATGTTACATCCAAATATAAAGTTCTAAAATTCATAACTTGCAATTAAATAATACATTGATAAATCTCCCAAAATTTCCCAATTAATAACCAACTTAAGCATGTCATAATCTTTCCTGGAATTAATACATCATAATTTCCGTCATGTTAAATTCTTGACCCTTTATTTAAATCAATGTTTATCCTCGAAATTTTTTTTTTTTTTTTAATCCTCGATGGTTTTATTTATGTATTTATTCCCATCAAAATTAAATTCCCTAAATCATATAATCATGAACTACTCCATATTGTTATTTCAGAATAAATTCTTTCAAAAATTCTATAAATAGCATATCCCTAAAAATCTTCAAAATAAATCAAATCCCATTCTTATCACAATATCCTCCAAAATTTTAAGTTAATAACGAAATACAAGAATTTAACATTCAATCCTCTAATTGAACTCTAATCAATGCATATTTCAAAAATTGAATCTCGTCCCAAATTTGAATTTAACACTAATCCATTTGTGTTCTTTATCCCTCGATTTTTTTTTTTTTTTTTCATAATATGCAACGATGTAATACTTATGGAACCTTCAATACAATATTCAAAATATAAGTTCATAACTTGCAGTCCAATAAATGTATCGATGGCCTTCTTAAATTCCTCAAATTCAATGATAAATTCAATCATTTCATAATCAATGATTTAACAAAACTTCAATTATGCCATATTAAATTCCCAACTCTTTATTTAATTTAATATTTATTTATTTTATTTTTTTTCCTCAAAATTTAGGGCACCTTGTCTCTCTTTGTTAAGTCATAACCTCTTCGTTAATCTTTGTCATGGTTAAACCTCGATAATCATGGTCAAAACTTCCTACAATCATACAGCATGCAATCTAAGGGAAATATGTATGATCATGGTGTCTTTTGTCACGGTATTGCAGTCTCTGTATCAGGGGTACTACTAACTACATTATAACAAGAATTCATGCATACAGCTACGGTACTAAGGTATCAATCAATCAGAAGACAAAAAATATGAGGAAAGAAAATAAAGAATCTGCTAACATATCACTTGCAATATCTTCTATCTCTAACCTAATCATAGGTCAAATGATGCATGGAAAGTTTGATACCTCTATCTCTTTAGGTACCACACTCTACTACAAGCATACTCACTGCTAGCTTCCTTGCCTACTGCAATAGTTGATACTAGTTATTCTTATCACTCAAGTGCATATCAATTGCAACACACTATACTAAGTACTGCTCTCTCTAATACAACCCTAGATTGACACCCAAGTCAGTTGGCAGTGAGATCTCAATCCTACTCAAGTCATCAGATCCTTACACATGCATCTTACCTACTTATATTATAATATATCTCTCTCATTATAAGATTTTATCCTCAAATAAAATTCCTCAAAAGTAACTCCTTGAATAAAATTTAAAGTAAATGCATACACTTTCCTCAAGGTCAATTATTTAAATACTGAATGAAACTTAATCACTAAAAGACCCTTACAGACTTGTCTGTGTTCATCAAATTGAATCTGAATTCCTCAAAAATAAAATTTTAATAACCATATTTCAACTCCTCAATTTCAAAATTTCGCAATTCATTGAAATCTTCAAAATAAGATTTTAATAACATAATATCTCAACCTCTCAATTTCTAAAATTTGAAATTTACTTTCAATCTTCAATTAAAATTTTTAAATCCACCTTCTGTAGTCCAATAGCTCTAATGTTTAATCATTTTCACTGTCCTCATTGACGGCATCATCAAATAGTACCATAAATCAGTCTGCAATTTATCTTTATATGAAATCCAACCCTACTAGGAAACCAAAATCCTAATTTAATACCTAATCAATAACAACAAGCAAATTCAACATCAATAAGTGAGAATGGACGGAACAAAGGAATGATTTAAATTAGAAATTTTAACAAGGAATCCTTAGAGAATAGGAGCTCAAAAGAACTGGATTGAGGACGGAAGGTATCTTTAATGCTAGTAAAGAAAAGAAGCGATGGAACAAAGTCCTGGAATAACAGAAATAGATAAGTCTTGAGATGGTACTTTAAGAACCAATTTAAGATACAACCTGATAATCATACACGTCTGCCAGAAATCATGACACACAGAATCCTCGCCACGCCAGTAAGCATAAATGCGATAAACGACAGGTTCCTTAACTAAGGTATGCAACTCTATAATCATGTCATCTAGAATCCTCACCACGCCAACCGGTATGGCTGCGAGAGACCCTAAATCTCATAACTAAAGTATGTACATCCAAGTTAGGTTCCTACGTTCTCGTCACGACAGCTAATATGGCTGCGATAAACTCTAGGTTCCATAACCAAAGTAGACGTTTTACCTTTCTCACTGTCCTCATCAATATATGTCATCAGATGATACCGTAAATTTTAGCCCGTAAAATTCATCTCGATATGAAATCAACTCAACAACGATACCAAGAATTAAAGTTAATAGCTGGTCAACAAGAATCAAACTCAATATCAATAAGTGGGGAACGAACAAAACAAGGAGGAAGGATTTAAATTGGAATTTATAATGAGATTCTCAAGGGTCGTCCCGGGAATCTCTCAAATAATCTGTGATTGAGTATCCTCTCTCATCCAAGTATCCTATGTCCTATGTCCTATAGCAGGCACGCAATAGTGTAACAAAGATGCCACAGTACTACGACATCGCACAACTTGCGAAGTCTGACCTGCATGGGCCACCACTAAAACGTGTCACGACCCGCACCCGGTTTAGGGCACGAGTACGTGGGTACGTCCAGCCTACGCCGCAGCATCGGCGGTAGAACGCTGTCTAGGTATTGATACTATCTAACTAATGTCACGCAAATATCCAATCTCCATTAGGAGGCACGGATGACACAAATAGATGAACATATACTCAATCACAGACTAACAGCACGATAAGATTTCGAATAAAAACTAAAATTAAACACAACACAAGTCCACAAGTAATATTCTAACTCAACAATATCCAAGAAATCATCAAATTGCCGGAGACAAATCCGGTACCAAAAATCTACTAAAAGAACTAACAAGAAATAATAATTCCGTCTAGACCTTCCAGAATCACAGCTAACTACCAAGTCTGCAGCTACTCACCATATGGTCCATAAAGTGTCGGATACCGATCATCTAAGGCATAGTCTGGAAAAATATTTCCAGTCAGGAAGGAGCAAAGCAACACTCTCAAATAACAGTTCCATTAATTGATAATGTCTATAATACAATAAAACATGTCATGCTAGCTACTGAGAAGACAGTGAAATAAATGCAATGGCAATTTTAAGAGAGACAGGCAATGTAAAGAGACAGGTAATAGGCATTTATGATATAGTCGGTGCATGTATGGAAATAACAGAACAAGGAACAGTATCATATACGGGTGATGTAGTATATGATTTAAAATAGGGAACTGTAATCTATTCTAGGTGTTTGAAATAGTAGTTTCGAAATGTGATCGGCTTGGGACATGTACAATTGCTACAGTCTGGCTAATCATACGTGGGGGTATGATTAACACCAATAATATAAACTTGTACGATAGGTATTTGATCACATTTCTCACTAGCAATTTCCCCGCCCCCAACTAGTACTGTGGATCCAGTCATGACACGTCACGATACACGAGCAAGTCAAGTCTATCATGTACAATGTTTAATATCAATGTCTAATTATCAATGTCTAATTATCAATGTCTATTTTCAATGTCAATGTCGTGTATAATGTCAATACGATAATCAATGTAACATCTCATGACTGCAGATCCAAGCTATACTAGTCCGTGTAACACAGTGTCGAAGATTCAGATGTAACATTTCATGATTTTTGAATTTATAGAAATTATCAAGAATTGGAAATTTTCAGAGAATGTACTTGCCTTGGGTCCTTAGCTGGTATTTATGGATGTCCTGTTCCAGAGTATCCCCTGGTAAACCAACAGTCCTATAAACACATCACAATTATAACACTTGTATCAGAAGCTATCCTAACACACAATAGAAATACACTGGCCTTAGGGCCATGTCAGACAGGGCACTAGTCAACTAGGGTCATCTAGTAGGACTACATATCTTAACTAGTTTATATACTTAAAATTATGTTTTTATTAAACATATAGCAAAATAATTAATAAGTGTATACCAAATATATATAAATATATATTCACCAAAATATGGATATACATATATACCAATTAAACATACCTTGAAAATATACTAAGTATATATATATATATAAAATACATGTAGTAGAACACGTATTTATATATATCAGTCATATATATATATATAGAAATATATTAAATGTATGTACAAAGAATATATATATTTGAAAATATATCAAGTATACATATATACAAAATATATATATATATATATATATACCAAACTTTATATATTTTTATACCAATTTACACATATATATATATTAAATGAAGTACACATATACATATTTAAATACGTATATATATAGATAAATCACATTAAATATATATATACATATACATATACAACAAAATACGTATATATATATATACTAATAAAACATTTAATTAAATAGATAATATATATGTCACATATTAATTTATACATTACTAACTTTCTTTATATACTATACATATTAATTAAATAGTTATTAAACATATATACTAATTATACACAAATATATATACTAGTATATACATATACATTACATAAATCTACACATAAACAGATAAAATATACCTATACATTAATACAAATACATATACTAAAGTATACATATACATATACTAATTATAATAAAATATACAAAATATATATATAAAATGCATCAATATACATATACAAAATATGTACTTATACATATATATTAATACATACATTTACAAAATATGTATACATATATACATTATAGTAAAAACACCCACAATACATATACAAGGTATTTATATATATACCATACTAATATATTAAACATTAATTCAATTTTCATAATTACATATACATGCTAATGTATCCATCTACTTATGCAAAATTTCTACACATACATATACATATGATATATATATACTCATGTATGTACATACGTATATATATACATATATATATATATATATATATATATATATAAAGAGAAGGAAAAGGGAGAAGAAGGAGGAGGACTCACTGTTGGTCGCCGGAGTTGGCCGGGGTTCAGTCGGAGCGGGATCGTCTTGCTCGCCGGCCGGAGGAAATGGTTGATGGTGGGAGTTTGGGAGCACAGCAGCGGCGAGGGGAGTTGTCGCCGGGCTGATCTGCAGAGGGAGCGGGTCTCGGCCGGGCAGCAGCGGGCTGCGGGGACTCGGCCGCCGAGGGATCGGGGCTGGAGCACAGGGAGAGGTCGGATGGGGGGAGTGGCAGCCGGGGTAGCGGGGATGTGCAGCGCCGCCGGCGCCGGAATACAGCCGGAGGGGACAGCGGGGTTGGCTCGGGGTCTTGGTTGGTGGTGGTGGTGGTGAATGGTGATGGTGGTGGATGGTGGTGGTAGGAGTTTGGCCGCCGGTCGGATGGTAAAGATGGAGGGATAGGAGGAGGAGGAGCAGCCACAGCGCCGGTTCAGGAGGAGGATGGCCGGACTGCACACAGCAGGGGCTGTCGCAGCGGTGAAGCTGGGCCGCCCGGAGTTGGGCAGGAGGCAGCTGCCGGATCTTGTAGGAACAGTGTTCCCCCCCCCCCAAAATGAATTTGAATTCAAAATGGATTCAAAAACTAAAATAAAGAAGAAGAAGAAGAAGAAGAAGAAGAAGAAGAAGAAGAAAGAAAGGAAGAGAAGGAGAAGAAAAGAGAAGAAGAAAGGAGAAGGAGAAGGATTACATACGTATGAGAGAGGATGTGGGGGTTTGTGAGGAGGTGGGGTTTTCTATGTTGCCTAGGGATTAGGGTTTAGGATGACATGATATTAAATAGGATGAGGGAGGGTGTGATGTAGGGTGAGGATTTGACCCACTTAAATGAGTGGTCTAGATTAAATCATGAGGAGAATTAATTCATGAAGAAATGAGGGTTTTTAATTAAAAAATTTAATAGGCTCCCTCATTGGTTTAAAAATAATTGGGTGTTGGCAGAAAATGCCAATTTGCAAATTTAACCCCCTTAATTTGGGAAATTGCACAAACACATGAAATAACGAAAATTTGGCGGGCGATTCGGGGTCCGATGTTTTGTAGGGTCAAGGGGCACTGTAAGATGGGTATGGGCTGAATTTGCAGGGTACTGGAATTAATTTGGGATTTTAAAATCAGATAAAATGGTATCCTCAAATTAAATAGAAATAAATGCAAGTTGTGTTCAACAATTAATTAGGAGTACTTGGGGCCAAAATCAGATCAAGTCATCAATACCAATATTGAAGAAGACTCAGAACAGAATATTACCCTAATTTGGGTCGCACGAAAAATAGGTCAAGATGGCCTCCAATTTTCGATCGGAACGCACAACGATACAAAAATAGGAATTTAAAAATAACGTCCGCGACGATTTTTGTGCGGCTAGAAATAATGCACAAAGAGCATAATTATGAGTTGTAAAAATAGCAGAATTGAAGGCGGGCATGTCAAGGACAAGATTGTGAAATTTGTTGGAAGACAAAAGTCTGGATAGTGCTCCAAATATCGAAGCAAAGGAAATGCGCAAAATATTAAATAAAAATACAGTAATTAATTACACCTCCAATAAATTAATTCTAAAATAAAACAATTAACCTCAAAATTCCATAAATTCCGACAGGTGCTCATCTACTGGCTACTAGGTCTAGTCTGCTAGCTAAAATAAAATAATTAACACTGCATATAATTATATATTTAATTACACATCGCACAAAATTTATTTAAATCAAATACACTATCATGCAATTAATTAATTATAACTACAATAATATTAAATATTGAAAAATTCGAAAATACCCCTGTTTTCAGAATGTGGTAGTGACAAGTATAAATATACCCATACAAAATATATATATGCTACGTATATATATACACCAAATACGTACATATATCAAAATAATATGCATATTTATTTATATATACCAATAAAATAATTATCTACATATACTGAAATATACATATACATATACCAATATTACAGATACTAGTATACGTATCTATATATATAAATCATATTAAATATATACATGTATATATACATATACATATTAATATTAATTAATATACTTATACATATACATATATTAGTATATACACATATACATATTTACGCATATATACGCACACATATACACATATATATATAGGTATACATATATCCACACATACGCGTACACGTACACCTACACACATACGATAAAGGAGGGAGAGGGAGAGGAAGAGGAGCTCACAGTGGTGGTCGACTGGCTGGCCGGCCGGAGGGGGAGCTGGCCGGCGGGGATGGCCGCACTGGTGGTGGTGGTGATTGTAGTGAAGGCCGGCGAGGGGATGATACAAGGAGGAGGAGAAGTAAGTTGCGGGTGGGTGTCTTCGCCGGGGTGCAGGAAGGAGGATGAGGAGATCCGAGGAGGGAAGCTCGATGCAGTGGAGTCGGTCGTCGAGCCTCCGAGCTCGGCCGGAGATGGGAACGAGGGGATCTTGGCTGTGGGAGGTTGCAGCAGAGAAATGGTGATGTAATAGGTCGGAGGAGGAGGCTAGGAGGGAAGAAGGCTTCGCCGGGGTCGGGCTCGGTTGACGGCAATGGAGATGTCGTCGCTCTGGTGGCCACCGGGGTGCCTCGGTGCACAGGTGGGTGAAGTCTCGGCTGTGCTGGCCGAAAATGGGGTCGGGATCGGAGCTCGGGGATAAGCAGCAGGAGGGGTCGGTGCACAGCCGTCGTGGGGGAGGAGAGGGTAGAAGCTCAGACGCTCGGTCGGGGCTGGCCGGACTGACAGAGGAAGAGGCTCGCCGGGGAAGATGCTCGGTCGGGTGGCAGGCCGGGTGAGGTTAGGGTGATGAATGGTTCTGGTGTTGGTGATGGTTTTGTGTGTAAAGAATTAAAGGAGAGGGTGGGTTTCTTTTGTATGGGGAGGATGATGTGGCTCCCTAGAAATTAGGGCCTGCCAATATTGGGATGGGGTTTCCTTGGAAAAGGGTTGAGGGAATATGCAAGGGGGGTTGTGTGGTGGGGATGGCTCCATTTGAAATGGAAGGCCTAGATGCAACATGAGTAAAATGCAACAAAAAGAAAGGAGGAAAGAGGGTGTGTTATTGACTAGTCAAAGAAGGGGGTTGGTTTCCTTCATTTGGGTTAAACCAATAGGATGGTGACACATCATTACAATTTTGTAATTAAGTCCCCAATAAATGGAAAATTACACAGAAATGGGTTTCTGAAATTAATTAATTAAAATTAGATACACTTGGCGTTCTAAAATTAATTAGGAATACATGGGGCCAAAATCAGGTCGGGTCACCAATACCATTAATGAAGAAGACTCTGAACAGAATATTATCCTAATTTGGGTCGCACGAAAAATAGGTCAAGATTGCCTCCAATTTTGATTGGAACGCACAACGATACAAAAATTGAATTTATTTAAGAATTAAATAAACGTCCGCGACGAATATCATGCGGCTAAAATGAAGCTCAAGAGATCATAATTATGAGTTACAAAAATATCAGAATGGAAGGCAGGCACGTCTAGGGCAAGGTTGTGAGATTTGTTGGAAGGCAAAAGCCAGGTAGCGCTCCAAATATCGAAGCAAGGGCAGGGCGCAACAATTAAATAAACTACGGTAATCAATTACGACATCCAATAATTAAATCTTAAATAATGTAATTAAATACACAATCCCCAAAATTCTATCAGGTGTTCGTCTAGTGGGCTTCTAGGTCAAGTCTACCAGCTCAACATTAATGAACACTGTAAATAATAATATATTTAATTACACATCTCACGAAATAATTTAATTTAAATACACGAAATATTAAATACAAAAAAAGTCGAAATTACCCCTGTTTTCAGAATGTGGTAGTGACAGTTTCAGATAGAGACACCAAGTTTACTTCGCATTTCTGGAGAAGTTTGTAGGAGAACCTTGGTACTCAGTTAAAATTCAGTTATGCTTACCATCCCCAGGCAGATGGTCAGTCAGAAAGAACAATTCAAACTCTGGAAGATATGTTGAGAGCATGTACATTAGACTTTGGAGAATCATGGTATGATCACTTATATTTAGTGAAGTTTTCTTATAATAATAGCTATCAGGCTAGCATTAAGATGGCACCTTTCGAAGTATTATGTGGAAGAAAGTTTAGATCACCAGTGTGTTGGACAGATATAGGAGAAAGACAATTAATGGGTCCAGAACTGGTAACACAAACAGTGGACAAGGTCAAAGTAATAAGAAGTCATTTACAAGCAGCTCAAGATAGACAGAAGATGTGGGCTAACAAACATCGAAGAATATTAGAATTTCAACCTGGTGATCATGTATTCTTGAAGATTTTGCCAACTAGAGGAACAATCAGATTTAGGACTCGAGGAAAGCGAAGACCGAGATATATTGGACCATTTGATATACTAAAGAAAGTCGGAAGAGTATCTTACAAGCTAGCACTACCCCCGACACTAGAAGGAGTATATAATGTATTCCATGTGTCTCAACGCCGAAGATATGTACCAGATCCAAATCATATATTAGATCATTCAGAAATCATTGTCGGACCAACTCTACACATCGAGCAACAACCTTTTGGAATCTTGGATCATAGAGACAAGATACTTCGGAATCGGATTATTCCATTAGTTCGAGTAGCTTGGAATAAGGACTCTCTAGGAGAATCAACTTGGGAGAAAGAAGAAGACATGCGGAACCAGTATCCGTATTTGTTTGCTGAATAATGTTAGTTATTTTATATATATATATATATATATATATATATATATATATATATATATATATATATATATATATATATATATATATATATATATATATATATATATATATATATATATTAATTATTAATTCAAATTTCGAGGACAGAATTTTTCAAAGGAAGGTAGAGTGTCATAACTGCAATATTTTTCTTTTATTTATTTCTTCCATTTATTTTACTTTATTTATATATATATATATATATATATATATATATATATATATATATATATATATATATATAGAGAGAGAGAGAGAGAGAGAATTTTGTAACTTAATTTGCAAAACTAGATATTTATGCAAATACCAGATTTAGAGGGGCTTAAATGGGTATAACCAAATCAAGGGAAAGGGAAGAGAAACTAGCAGCTCCTAAACCGTAACCCTTCTCTTTGACTCATCTCTTCCTTTTACATATGTAGGCATCTCCATCTTCTCCATTTCCCACATGAAGACAAAGTTTCTGGTGAAATGCTACCTCTATATGATGTGGACGAAGTTGAGGAGTAATCTTCAAGTGGTATTTAGGAGATACAGTAAACAATATTTTGTAGCTGAACTATGTAAATTAAGAAGATTTTATTGTAAAGACTTCTACAGTTGTACCTTAATCTGTGTCATATAATTATAGTTTATATAGTAATAAAGTGGTTTAGTATGACTTGTATTCCATCCTAGAATTATACAGACGATAATTGCTGATACGGGTACGATAGTATTTGTATGGAGCGTAGCCTGGAGATGTAGTTACGTACCTGACTCACTGTATCCTGGGAAGCAAGGAGTGACACTCCACCCTTAACCCATATATATAGTTGAGAAACCTTAGTTTAGGTCATAGAAATTCCTAAATAGAAAACCCTAAAATAGGAAACTCATTACCTAAAATAGCCAGAACCAATTATGGACATCCAAATCTGTTTAAATTAAATATTTGATACAGATTTATAAATATAATCAAATCAAATATTTAATATAGAATTTTAAATTACATCAAATCAAATTTACGACCATATTTGGGCTCCAAAATTTTTTGTTACCAAATCCAGACTGGACCCAACCTACTCCCTCTCTAATCTGATGAGTGGGTGTTGATCCCGTGGCTCCTCAACTGTACTCCATGCTTGTCACCCCGTGACAGAGTTTCTGCTCCCCTATGATGTGGTGTCCCACTCTGCATTGGCAATATGTACAAGAGATATTGTTTTGCTGGCTCGAGCGGAAGCCTTCTCGAAGAGTTCCCCGATAGAAACACAAGATGATTGATCTAGGTGAGTGGGCAAAACTTCATTCTCTGATTCTTGCATGCCTTAATAATAAATCTGAGTTTTATAATTCTTGTTGCTAAGTAGATAATGTTCTCATGAGAATGATAGAATGATAACATGTATTGCTTAACCAGAGAACTTATAATGCTTGTCATTAAAAAGACCCTTGCCATGTTAAATAAAATAATAGAATGTTGCATGCTAAGTTACACTGACACGATTATCGAACGAACCTTGCCATGCTAATAAGAAGAGTAAAATAATGATTGAATATGTCAATATATGGTATGCTAAATAAGAGTAGAACTGCATGCTTAGCTATAAGAGATAGAAGAATCGTGCCAGGCTTGCTTAATTAGATATTGCTTATATGTTTGCTTGTCATTGATGCAAAAGATATAACTGTATGAATAACTCGTAATATGCTAAATATGATTGATATGAATGAGAAGAGACTAATAGTGTACCTTGAGGTACGGTCCTTATGATCTAGTGCGGTGTGCTATTAGTTATGTAAAGAGAAGATTGAACCTATCACTCGAATGATAAGAAGAAGAGATAGAAATTTTCTTAATCATTGTTTACTTGCATTATAGATTTATCTGATAGATATTTCATGTCATGCATTGGTCTCGGTCAACTTGTGCACAAGGTATTAGTCTCTCGAACGGTTCCTGGGGTACTGGGAATCGGTCAATCCGGAGGAGATTTTTGAGAGCACCCTGAAGTACGGTCCTTGTGATCTAGTGGGTATTGTGTCTATTAGTGAAAAGTTGTGTCTATTATTGAATATGCAAACTATTTTTCAAAGATATATTTTTGAAAGAAGTAATCTGAATTTAATCATGTGTTGCGTGAAATAAACCTAGGCAAAAAGTAGCAAGATCACTAGTAATGAATATTTTATGACATGCTTACTTAGTATTGGTTTTAGAGAGTGTTAATTTTTTTCGTTGCTTTTACACTCAACGGTACTTTCTCCAAAGTGCTGACCCCCTACCAATTCTATTTGCAGGTACTGGATCGTCCGAAGAACGATAGTCGAGCCTCATCCTCAGGAGCCGGAGATCTGGGTCGATGCCTTGAGCTGTATCGAGATGTTTTGAGCTATTTTTTTTAAAAAAGGGATGTAATGTATGGAACAACGTTATTGTATTTGAGATAGAGCTTGAGCGATTTCTAATCTAGGTCAAGCGCCGCTTGTAACATTTCTTGAATATCAATAAAGAACTTATTTTATTATGCTAATGTGTTCTTTAATTTTTTTGATATGTTGTGCTGCAGCTTCTTACTCTGAATAGCTTATATTGTCCTTGTTCAAGCCCTGGCCTTATGCAAGTGCAACTTAGGCTTGCACGACATCACGTCCAAGCGAGGATAGTGGGTTCCGTAAAACCCTAAGCAAGGAAGAACAACCCATGTGGAATCAGGACATGACACATGCCACATATCTTCAATCTCCCAAGCTGCTTTGTATCTTCTTTCGTCTCCAACTCCTCGACCGTCACATTGACGCTAGCTGCAGTGCTTAGCACCTCCTATACCACTGGGATCTTGCCGATATCAATGACACGACCAAGGCTGAAGTTCATAATGATCATCCTCACTATAAGTCTTGGCTGTTTGTCCCCGACTTTCGTCTTCAACCAGAACATACTACCATTCTGACGAGCTTCTTCACCCTTGGCTGGCCCAACCAAGCGAAGGTGCGGTTCTTCCGAGATTCAGACTCATGAACCTGCCCACTTTCGTGTCCGACACTGAAGCTCCCCCAGAAGCATGCATCCTCGAGTAGAACATTATGCACTGTGCACGTCGTCGATGACCCACAGCTCCCCCGAAACTGTACAAATGGAGATGCAGCCTCCACTGATTTAGTTTGCTGGAAAAGCCATGACTACCGCAACATAGGTTTTTTAGATACCTACTGCTATTCAATTTGGTTCCTCCTTAGCTTCAAACTGCTGAAACCAATATCACTCCGTGAAGCTTTAGCAAACCATCTATCACCAAAATTGGATTTATGGAACAATCCCTACTTTGAGATCGACCAGCTATCATAGGACTGACAAACTGACCCTCAATATTTAGCTCATCGGCATTCATTGCTTTGTCTCGACAAACTGGAGAGTGAACCTTGCTCTGATACCATTTATCACACTCTAATTCCTTCGAATTGCTAAGTCGCCACCGGGTGTGATGTCGTACAAGTCGAAATTATATTTGTACAAGGTAAGAACGTATATTTTGATAATTCTTTTGAACACAAGTTGAAACTATATTTGCAGCAAAAAGTTGAACACACAAAATAGAAAGAATATAGCTTTTTATTAATAACTTGGAGCAGAATACATGGATTTGAATGCATTTAATACGTCGCATCAGATATATTTATGAAATAACAAAAAGACAAACAAGCTACCATGAAATAATACTTGTCGTCCCATACATTACGTCTGCGTATACATTGAAACCAATATGCCTTCAAAATGAACCGACTTCAAAATAGTTTAAAATAGGAAGAGCTTTAAGGCGTCTCTTTGAAACTTCAACTAAATTCGTACGTCCTTGAGATTCTCGACACCTGTGGAGTTGGGGGTCAGCACACTTGGAATATGAAATTTAAAATCCAAACATGTTCTAAATCTATATACAATTCTTTTTTTTAATTTAAAATTTGAAATAATATTACAAATTTAAAATTTTAATGTTCTAAATCTAAATCCAATCTTAAAATTCAAACAACATATCCACAATATAACTAAGCATAACAAAATTAAAAATATATCTTAAAATCTGAACCACTGCATAGGTCCGAACAGGTCTAAATGGCTCGCCTAGGTGCCGCAAATTGGCCCGAACATGCGTACAGGGGTGCCGAATAGGGGATTTTTTATTCGGCTAGTGGCTGCCTAGTTCCTAGGTGCGCCTATGCCGATTTTTACAAAACTGGTATCTCCAATACTCAGTTTTAACTTAGTCAATCTAGCCACAAACCCATCACATAGTACGTCGTACGGTGTGGAGCACTACAACGGGGGTCTTAATACTAAAATGGGTTTTGCAATATGTAGGTTAAGACAAACATGTAGTTATTAAAACTTATGTTAACATAAGTCGTGGTAGATTTTTTATTTAGAAAATATTCATATTACTATGAAGACAAAACCATAGCTACCTAAATCGACCATGTAGACACCAGATATAACATAAGTTTTGGATATGGTAACATTGATTCACTTAATCTGGTATCATAATGTAATCCTTTTTGGAGTATTTGTTAAAAGTTTTATATGTGTCCAATACATCATGGATGTACATATTTGGAGATTTATGCTTCGTAAACTACATCTCAGGAGTCAAGGAGAGAAATACCCTACTAGATAGAGAATAAAAATTCGTAAAAACAAACAAGAGGAGAATGATTCAGGCTTATCAGAGGGATCAGTATTCATCGCGTTGAGATCTTTGGACCTTAGCATAGGAGAAAGCAAAAGGAGAGTCGGTGAGAAAATCGGAGAGTGAAAGATAGAGAGATTTATATATCGATTGGTGGCAGTGGTAGTTGGAACTGAAATAGAGATGGGATACACATGTTTAGGACAAAGACATACCGGAAAGAAATCGGAAGAGGAAAGACTATCATTCCTCCCAAATTCTCTAATATATATTTTTTTCTCCAAAGTAGAATGTGAAAGTAAAATATCACATTTTTAATTTGTGCATTTGGTTTGAGGACCACTTTATCTCTATTTTAACAAACAAACAAAAAAGATTTACTATTCATATCACTTCAACAAAATGTTATACTTTTTCACCCACTTCAACCATCAACCAATCAATAAACTTTAGAATTTTTCACTTGTAACCTCCACTTCTTCAAAGTACTTACAAGAAATATAATTTTTACTTCGCTTCACTTCATCGTAATGCATACGCAAAATATCAATTTTAAGATTTTTTTTTTTACTTCGTTTCTCTTTGTCGAATCAAATAGCCCCCAAGCGCAGTAGTTAATGATCATGACAATATCCTTAAAAGAGTACATTAGTTACCTCTGAGAAAATAATATAGTAGCAACTGAAAAAGTGTTAAAAATCAGACACTAGAGCCAAATGCTCTGACAGTAGACGTTGGGATCAGACATGCCCTACAAGCGTTCTGACTCCGTATCTAAAACTAACCGCAACGAAAACTTAGCACAACCCACCTGAGATAACCAAACCTCGTCTAAAGAAAACCAAGCACAGATAAAGATAACGTATATGGCAGTGACTATGTCATCTAGACAAATCTCAATCTATATAACTTAGGTAAAATTACAAGTTTAATAAAAACCAATATTGAACCATTTGTCCTAATAGGTTAACCCCCACACCATAATAAAAAAAGACAGATATTACAATAAAATCACTCACCCAACCCGTAGCGATCATCCTGAACGAAGGTGATGACTCCTCGATCAGATCTCATCTTCCTTCTGTCTTGGATGGCAAGCTCTAAGAGAAAATATGGAATTTCTCTTAGATTTTTTGTAGACAAGCACCCTAAATCTCTACCTTATGCTCCTATCTTTGTGCCTCCACCCTCAAACCATATATATAGTTGGGAAACCTTAGTTTAGGTCATAGGAATTCCTAATTAAGAAACCCTAAAATAGAAAACTCATTACCTAAAATAGCCAGTACCAATTATGGACGTCCAAATCTGTTCAAATTAAATATTTGATACAGATTTGTAAATCTACTCAAATAAAATATTTAATGTAGATTTTTAAATTGTATCAAATCAAATCTTTGACCATATTTTGGCTCCAAAATTTTCTGTTACCAAATCCAGACTTGACCCAACATACTCCATCTCCAATCTGATGAGAGGGTATTGACCCCATGGCTCCTCAACTGGACTCCATGCTTGTCACCACGCGACAAAGTTCCTGCTCTCTATGCCAACTATATCTGATCTCCCAAACTGCTTTGTATCTTCCTTCGTCTCCAGCTTTTCGACAGTCACGTCGACGCTAGTTGCCGTGCGTAGCACCTCCTATACTACTGGGATCCTGTCGATATCAATGACACGACCAAGACTGAAGTTTATGATAATCATCCATACTAGCTATAAGTTTGGATGCTGTCCCCAACTTTTGCCTTCAACCGGAATATACTACCATTTTGACGAGCTTTTTCACTCTTGGCTGGCCCAACCAAGTGGACGGTGCGGTTCTCCCGAGATTCAGACTCATGAACCTGCCCACCTTCGTGTCCGACACTGAAGCTGCCCAGTTCACATGCATCCTCGAGCAGAACATCATGCACTGTGCACGCCGTCGATGACCCGCAGCTCCCCTGAAACTGTACAAATGGAGATGCACTCGCCACTGATTTAGTTTGATGGAAAAGCCATGACTACCGCAATATAGGTTTTCCAGATACCTACTTCTATTCAAGTTGGTTCCTCCTTTGCTTCAAACTGCTGAAACTAATATCGCTTCATGAAGCTTTGGCAAACCATCCGTCTCCAAAATTGGATTTGTAGAACAACCCCCACTTGGAGACCGACCAGCTATCATAGGACTGACAAACTGACCCTCAATATTTGGCTCATCCGTATTCATTACTTTTTCTCGACAAACTGATCATTTGTATCCCTCAAAACATCTCAAAGACCCTCCTCAGTAAGTTTCTGACAATCTACTAACTCCTGTCGAACATCCCTCGAGCCTCCATCCGATGTTTGTGGCTTGCATGTATAATTCAGTGGCTTAAGCATGTACATGCCACAACATAAATCTTCTCTAGCCATATGTTGGGAACCCTTCATAAGCATCCAATTTTTGTCCCCAAATACGCTGCAACAGCCATCATCTGTTAGCATCCTTACCAAAACTAAGTTGTAATGCAAACTCAGTATATGTCGCACACCCTTGAGAACAAACTTCTCATCAAGCTCCGTTGTCAAGTGCATATCACTGATGCCTACAACTGTAGTCGCCTACTTATTGCCCCTCTTCACACGTCCAAACCTACCGTCATGGTAGGACGTGAAGATCCTCTTATATGGAGTGTCATGATATGATGTCCCTGTGTCCATGATCCAATCGCCATTATGACATATGTCACAAGCTTTCTCTACGTCGGTCGCTTTGATGATGATATCTCTCATTGCTGTGAGATCCTCATGATCATCCTTGCCTTCGGCCTTCTCAGCTTTGAGCTTCATGCATTTTCTCTTGATATGACCCATTTTGCCACAGTGATAGCAGCCTCCTTGCAGTCCATAGTTGCAAGATGTGAGACTCGTCTCATTGTATCTGTATTAGTTTATGGATACGTATTTTATACTATATATACGGTCACACCCTGATCTCTCGCAGGAATCAGCCGTCCCTGGTAGGCACGAATCACCTCGCCAGTGCTTCCGCAAGATAATCTTTTCCATCTGGACGTGATGTCGCACGAGCACAAGTTGTGCCCGTGCAAGGCCATGATCCGAATAGACGATAAAATGACTAAGCCGCAGAGTCGCACAGATAATCTGAATGTAATAAAATAAGAAATGATCAGGCGATTGGTAACAAGTTTATAGAGTTTTCAATAGCAAAAATATCGAATAACACAAGCATGGAAGTAAAACAAGCTCTTTATTGATATTAAAACAAGCTCTTTATTGATATTGCACAAGTATTACAAGAGGCGCTAGGCCAAGATTACAAGTCGCTCAAGTCTTCTCTCTCTCTCTCTTGAAACAATAAAAGCGTGCCAAGTGGCTACATTTGGAATGATACATAGGCTATGTTTCAATATTATGTCTTGTATATGTGCTTCAGTTCTGGACACAACGTTCCAAGGCTCCAGAGCGTACTCCACGCCTTAACACGCACGAAGGAGTTTTTGTACCGAACAAGGTTCTTCCGTACCCTGCAAGCAATCTGGTGGGTTATCAGTACATGAATGCACTGGTGGGGAGGCTTCTCGTCCGCTCGATAAATTCAAACATGTTATATAGGTTTCGTGTACCATCTATTAAGTTATCTTTCTAGTCTTGCCTTAGGAAAAGTTTTATGGCATAATAAAAAGTCTAACTCGTATGGCAGTACACCGTACGATATAAGAGTAACACAACGAGACTTACCAACTTACCATCCATCCTTCCCTGACCAAGGTAAACCAAGTTAAACCAAGCATGAGTATACATATATATAATAAAATCCAGGAAAATTTGTATAAGCAAACACGAGTGTTACGAACGGGTTCTGACTCGGGTGCATGAGTTACACGGATATTCAAGTGTATTATAGAAGATGTTCAAGTGCTACATTTATGTACAAGTGTGCACAGATGTCTAATACTCATATCCGTTCAAGTGTTCCAAGTTACTCAATGTGATACAATGACTCGTACGCGGATTGCCGCTAAGCGAGGATGACTTATCTATATGAACAGGAGTTGCTGGCATAGCCATAAAGGACGGGTTATAGCCTCGGGGCGATATTAGATGCGTGAGGTATGAGTCACTACATGCTACCTTCACCCAGGATGGTATGGAGTGCAACGTGAGGCCAAGGGGGCATTCATTCCATGTTGCCCACTACCATACAACTATTAGGAAGTTCTGTCCGGATCGGATCGACCCCGGTGCCCCGATGACCGTCCACAAGAAACTGAACAAGAATACCTTGTGCACAAGTTGTCTACGACATGCAAGTCTTGGATCTCAGATTAACGGGATTCATGACATGACATATAAATTCTTGATTCTTGTTCAGAATGAGTATGCTCCACGAGCTGTGATTCTTGCTTTACTTGACATGATTCTCGTTCAGAGTTAAACTTTACATGGTGTAATCCCCTATTTCGGAGATGCCTTGGCGACCCAATGGTCCTGGATACTTTCAGGTTCATACTTGCACGGAACGACTATTAGATAGTCTTTCGGTGAATTGGATAAATGCATGGCAAGATAGTGTTTACTTGATTGTGGCATAAAATTAAGTGATAAGCATTGAAACGAGGCAACGAGTACAAGTTACATAGTAAGTAGGCAAGCATGCATTTGTTGGAAACATAAGCATAAGAAAACATATTGTATAGTTTACCTTAGAACATAAGCTTTTATGTTTAGCACAGGTCTAAGGGGTAGTGCTAGGAGTGAAACCGTACAGAGACATATCGAGTGACATAATTTATAAGGTGAGCAGTGTAAACAAGTGAAGTAGTACACTACGAAGAGTATATAATAGTCTACTCGAGGCATAGCGGGGTCTACTTACACGAAGCTAAGGTAGCATACGAGAGTCCAAGTTATAAGCCAAGTTTCATTTCTATGTTCTAGCACAAACAATACAAGATAGAATATTTTCTTAGATAGGTGCGTTGTATTCTTTATTAGCATGCAAGGGTGATTCACCTAGCGACTAGCATGTATTGTCCATATTTTAAATGTGATGGCTAAGCAAAGACAAGTTCATCGTAGCCACCCACATTAGCTATGATTCGCCTCGGTCGAGCGATACTCCGAGCGAGCCTTTAAAATTCTAAGTTTGAACTCCTGAAGGGCCAAGTCTGAAATCCTTTGCCTCAAATGAGTCTTCTTGTTGAGCAAAGCAAGTCGGATCGTTGCACTTATGCTGTTTGAATCGGCTGTCCGCGTGAGCGGAACAGGTCATTACATGTACTATATTTTATTGGATCTCGTGGAATCTTAGAATTTTCCTAAATTTGAAACTTTACTACCCGACCAGCATAGCGGCGGTATACTCCGGCATACCGTTCGGCAGATATTTGTTTCGCTTTTGAGATATTTTTGAGATATTTTTTAGATATTTTTGTGAGATATTTTCTTGAATAGTTTTTGATACTTTCTATTATCCATTGGTTTCTTAGTTTTATTTTGAGTGGTCGAGATTGATTTAACTCGTGACGTGGATCGCTGAAGAGGCAGATCGGACGGTCACGATTAAATCACATTTTCAATATATATTAGTTGATTTTCTCTCTTGTCTCACTTTTCTTTCTTTCTTCACTTCTTCATTTTATCTTCTTTTCTCGTGAGAGCTATGAGCTTGGTATTAAGGCCTAAGAGTGTAGTTTCTGAACCCCTCTTGGTGGTGGAGTTGAAGGTTAAGGCTGGAAACTTTACTTGAGACAAGTACATCTTGCCAAAATCTTGAACGACTTTACTTTATTGTAGTTTTTGATTTCCTTGATAGTTTATGCTTCGAATTTCATGCTAGTGATTTTGTTAAATATGTTTCTCGAGTAATTTTTTGTCATGGGCTAGTTTCAAAAATTAATTTGAGCTTGTTTTGGCTTTTCTGGTAGAAATCATGATATTTACTAGTTAGGTAACTCGGTGTCGGAAACGATAACCGGAGTGATTTCCATGTGACTTAGTATATATGCTATATGAGGCTTACCATTAGACTTGACACTTTGTCAGACCAGTTTATGTTAAGTTTTGGAACATGATTTCGGTTCCGAAATACCCGTCATGACTAGACTTTTCCTAGAATTATCTATGGGAACCGGCGTACCGATGGTATACTGGTGTATACCGACGGTATACCATTTTAACCCAACTTGGAATCATAGAAACTTGTTGTGACTTGGACCGGCATACCGACGGTATACTGTAGTATACCGACGGTATATTGTAGTATACCGACGGTATACCGGTTTGTTGGAATCCAAAACTTGTTGTATTTTTGCTATCTCTAGACCGACATACCGACGATATACTGGAGTATACCGACGGTATACAAATTGCCCTAACTCTTTCTTCCTGTCTTTCTAAATTTTCCCTGGATGGCATACCTATTGTATACTATAGTATATCGACGGTATACCGGTCAAGTACTCTTTTGCATGTGTTTTGTTTTTTATTGTACTTTTTACTTCTTTTTTATTGGCGCTTGTGCGTAAATTGCATGTATATATTTTCTTGTTTTTCCCGGATCCACTTGTCTATTGTGTTTACCCGACCCGTACCGGCTTTCATATAGTTTAGACCACCTACCATTATACATTTGTCTTATATATTCTCAATAGTGACCCAACGTGGTGCACTCTTGTTCATTGTTTTGTACCACTCTTGGCTTGACATCATGTATAGTTTTGGGGCCACTTACCCATTATACACCTGTCGTGTATAGTTTTGGGGACACCTACCCATTATACATCTGTCTCGTACCAGTACCGGTATAGTTTGGGCCACCTACCCATTATACATCCATCTCGTATAATCTTGTTGTGGCTTGTTATAGTGCACGCTCGCCATGCCTATAATCGTTTGTATTCTCGTATAGTCTTGTGCTTGTACTTGTCAAAACATTATCTTGTCTAGTTCATCCCTGCGGGGAGTATCATGTCTAGGATAGATTCTGCGGAATGCCACACTCGAAATCCTGAAATAAACTGCTAAGGTTAATAACTAGCTTAAATGATTAGAGCATTGGAGAAGGATCTCATGGTTGCATGCAGTCCTGTGCCACGACAATATTTTTACTGATAGATGGACTTATAGCATATCATCAAGTAGTGCACATTTATAGCTCACCGTCGTATGGGGCATACCGTACTGACTTACTCAGGTTCACCTTTGTATAACTTGGATTAGGTGCACATCTCTCCTGGGGGTGGTGTATCCACTATTATTTACTTAATTATCGTCCGACGTTTGGGTAGCTTGGATAATCTGCAGGGCCTGTAACCGTATATAAATCCTAAATTGTATTTGTTTGTAATTAGGACTTGTGATAATCCTAGTTAGCTAACGTAGCAAGCCGTACTTCTTGCTTGGTCATGATTGATGGATGTAGTCCATTTATTGTCTTGTCTTATATTGCCTTGCTTGCCTGATAGTGACCCGGCGTGGTGCACTCATGTCTATTGTCTTGTATGCCATTTTACTTTATATGCACTGTTCTTACATACTTTCCTTGCCATGATCCCGACACGGTACTAGTTCTTTTCTCGTTAATTTACTCTTCCAGTTTACTTATATGCTTGTGTTTCCCTTGCATGATCCCGTATATGTCACCTTCCCAGTTTTCTTTACATGTTTCCCCGTTTCATTTTTTTTCCTAGTGCACTTTACATTATACCTGGTAGTTACATGTTGGTTAGGATATTATAGCTCTATGTTGTACTATTAGTTTTAGTTTATAGTTTGGCCTCCTTTGTGGTACTTGTTATTTGGGATCTGATCCTACTGGTTTTGCTTGGCCAGATCCGGTAGCAGAGCCAGAGGATATTCTGTCTCTTCTCGAGGAAGATGACCACGCGGAGCACCAGACCGATTAAGTGGGTTTTCAATCTTGTTCTTCCACTTATTGTACATATTTTTTTGTGGTATTTAGCCCCGAGCACATATTAGCTCATATTTTGGACTTGATACATCGCCTACTGGACATGGCCTGATTAGCATATTATATACTATAGCCAGAGTTGATCGCGTATGACTTATACTCTTGCTAGTTCTTCATTTTGTATTACTAGCTTCATGATCAACTATATATATATGGACATTGTCGGTCGCCGCTCTCCAATATTCTGGTTCTAGAGCCTAACACAAGATCCCAAGAACTCCTTCATGTCCTCGTCTGTAACTTGGGTCTTCCCTTCCCATAGGAAGAAATCAGAGCAGACTACTACAATGATTCAACTTGCTTATGCCGGACCTCCTTATTCAACAAACTACTTTTGACTGCCTCCATCGTGACAACTCCATCAGACGCGGAGTTGCTCACCGACACCACCAACATTTCCTAACTTTCCGACAGTGAACTCAAAAGAAGAAGGGCCAGAAGCTCATCATCAATCACCATCTTTATCTCAGACAGTTGATTGATGATATCCTGAACCTCGTTCAGATATTGTGCCACCGGGGCACCCTCCGTGTACTTTGAGTTGGCTAATAAGAAACGCCTTGTTGCCAGTCGTCTTTCTTTCGTACAACGAATGCAGCTTCTCCCATGATGCTTTTGTCGAACTCTCTATGGATACATGGTGAAACACTGAATCGTCCATCCATTGGCGAATGAATTCAATGGCCTTCTGATCCAGTCGTTTTCAGTCATCAGCAACTTTTTTTGATGGCTTGGCGTTGTCTCCCTCCTAGCGTGGTTAGAGTGCAAAGTCCTGCTCGGGAGAAGGACTACAACCCCGGTCCTAGTTTGGTTTAAGGGTTGTGGTCCCGATCCAAAGTAGTTCTTATGCCCTCTTGTCGCTCGTCGCTTTACTTTTATCTTAGCACTTGTTATCAATTATATCATTCTATTTTGAGACAAGTACATTAGTACCGTACAAGTCTCGACATTCATTTATTCTTATGTCTCTTTTCTGCTAATGTTGCGATATGTTTGGTCTATCACCTTGAGCTCATTTGTGGTACTTGTTGATTGGGGTTCTGACCCTACTGGTTTTGTATGGCCAGATTGTCCCAAGGAGAACCAGCATCCACCGCACTTCCAGCAAGATGGTTCGCACTCGTAGGACTGCGGCCGAAGATCGCGAGTGGGTTTCCTTCCTCCACCCCTCATAGTGTTATCTCAATTTATGGTATTTTAGCAAGAGGCAGTGTTAGTCCCTTATTTTGAGATCACATCTCTGACTTCGGTCAACATGATGTATATATATTAGACCATGCCTAGTATATTTGATCATGTATAATTATACTCTGCTAGTGCAGAATTTTGTATTCACTAGCTCCATGATCATATGTGGTACGTAATGTGGGACGCCTTTTTACTTTCATATATGATGTACTCTTGTACTTGTGTTGATGGATTGAGATACTAGAATTTATCGGCCTTAGGACTGACGTCATAGCATGCTAGAGTCCACGCATATGTCTTCTAGACAACCTTAGCACATTGCGGCTTACTTCGGTATTCTGTAAGGTGTGGTTGGCCATGTCAGTCCTCGTATTTATCCAGTATTCTGGGAGCGGGATGTGACAAGCGGTCGCCTGTACGTGGGGGGTCGAGTAGGGGATTGGGTTTTGGG
Organism: Iris macrosiphon; assembly: GCA_036927795.1. NCBI lineage: Eukaryota > Viridiplantae > Streptophyta > Magnoliopsida > Asparagales > Iridaceae > Iris > Iris macrosiphon. The sequence goes on along the minus strand of JAYESA010000010.1, from coordinate 71,391,653 downwards.
TTTTAGTTTATGATTAGAGTTTAGGTTAAGGTTTTGTCTTTTTTTTTTCTTTTTTTTATTAATCTTTTTCTTTATATATATATATATATATATATATATATATATATATATATATATATATATATATATATATATATAGTTGTATATATTGGGACATATATATATATATATATATATATATATATATATATATATATATATATATATATATATATATATATATATATATATATATATATATATATATATATAAGAAAAAGATTAATAAAAAGAAACAAAATAATAATAATAATAATAATAATAATAATAATAATAATAATAAGACAAAACCTTAACCTAAACTCTAATCATAAACTAAAACCCAAAACCCAATCCCCTACTCGACCCCCCACGTACAGGCGACCGCTTGTCACGTCCTGCTCCCAGAATACTAAAAAAAAATATAATCAAAATATTTTTATATCACTAATATTTGCAAGAAGTTTTATTTATTTATTTATTATTTTATAGAACCTATATGTGTGAGTAGAAAATTCTAAAAAAAATAGATAAGTAATAAAATAAATTCTTAAAATTTATAACACTTGAATAAATTAATTTTACACTCAAAAATAAATATATGTATTTATATATTCTTAGAATAATTTCAATTACTAAATATAAATATATTTTTATATTAATAAATCAAGAGTTTTATTTTCTAGCTACCAAGAAAATATCTAATAAAATCTAACAATTAATAAATACAAGAAAATATACTTAAAAATTGAAATTAAAAATTAGGGAGGTTTACATTACCTAAAATAGTCAGCACCAATTATGGACGTCCAAATCTGATCGAATTAAATATTTGATACATATTTGTAAATCTAATCAAATTAAATATTTAATGTAAATTTTTAAATCGAATCAAATTAAATCTTTAATCATATTTGAACTTCAAAATTTACTATTACCAAATTCAGACTAGATCCAACAAAAAGATGTTCTTGAGTGACTGTCACAAATAACTTTTTTTTAACCATAGCAGTGTTATTGCTAAATAGATACCAAAATATTATACATATTCTAGAAGATATGATACATATTCTAACGATGTACCCCTGACTTGATATCAATATAGTGCTTACTGTTGATATTAAGATTGATGCGTATGTATAAACCTATTACCTAACCAATTTTTTGTTTCAAGGTTAAAAATGGAGTCCAGCCCAAGGACTGTCTCGGAGTAATTGATAGGAATTGGATCCGGATTCGATCCGATCCGATCAATGGTCCGAAACATACAGTTTTATCATAGTATGCATATGGTTGTCGGTACAATTCCAATCCAGGCCGAAGCCCGGGCCCATTTCAGGCCGAAGGCTTTTGTTGGAATTAATTTTGCAGCTTTTCAAAACGGATCATTTGTATTCAGTTCATTACTAATCTCTAATTCTGTTTTTTCTTATTATTAATTTAATTAGTATTACTTTTCATTATTTTGATTTGTATCCAGAGGATACAAAAAAAAATGATTCATTGTCCGTTTTAACACTTGAGAACGGAATGAAATGAGAGGTAGTATTAATTAATCAACAATAGATAAAACATAATTAAAAATTAAAAATTAGTAATGGAATAAATACAAATTATTGTTTCAAAAATTGGTAGCATAACTAGTTTTTCACAGCAGTTGGAAGATAATTGTTAAAAATTGTTCCGAAATTAAATCGACTTTAAACAAACAAACAAAAAAATTTGATTAAGTGGTTGTTACAAAACAATTTTAAACTATTTTCCACAAAAACAAAAACAAAAACAAAACACAGACTACATTTAGCAAAAGAGAGTTCAATTATTGTTTGACCCTCATGTCATCTTCTTATAAATATCACGACGAGTAAGTATACATGTTTGTAATCACAGCATCGAATTCATATTCTCCTTTGTAAAGTATTTGTATTATTTCAATTATATTGTATTCCACGTACCAAATGTACCATAACATCATGTTTGTTCGGTTCACGAATTTAATAAATCGGAAAAGAAACATTGTCTTTGTTAGAATTTAGTGTTATCTTTGTTTTTGAGAATCATGTTTTCACTAATCATAAAACATAATGCGGAAACGTAAAAGTATACCTTTCTCCATTTCGTAATGCGAGATGTTTGATCTCTAGAAATCGTTTCTCTTCAACAACTCTTCAATTTTGGTAAGAAGTCAATTATGAACTTGATGTTTACTTTTGAACAATGAGACTCATTTTATACACATCTCATGATGTATCTAATGATTCATTATGTCCCTTCAAAAAATTGCAACTCTTCCCAAAAGACAAAACAAATGGGTATGTGTCTATTCATAGAGATGTGAGAGAGGACTATTTCCTATATTTCAATAAAGTATTTTCTCCCATAAAGAAAATACAATTAATCAACCAACATATCAATTTGTATTATACATGTGGGACATAAATTCTTACATTCTCCCACTTGGCCAATATGATAAGACAATTGATAGGACCTTAAGTTTAAACCTTGATATGGTTAATTCTTAAACACCATAATGACAAATTTACTAAAGGTGAGTCATGGCGGTTGTAAGTCAATTAAGAGACATATTTTCCTTCCATGTACTACAACCTTTAGAACATTTATCAGTATGATCTATAAGTTAGAAGTTTAACATTCGAGTCCAACATTAGAGTCTTAAACAAGACATTCCCGATCAGCATTTATCCAAACCATTATTTGTACAATATTTGGAAAACCAGGAAAATAATTCAGAAATAAATATATATATTGATGAGATCTCAAATCACATAGAACATAATACATAAGGATTACAATAATGGCTCTCAATTCTTACTACACATAAGACCCATTCTTTCAACATGTTCATAAAAGGTCTTTGGTTGTAGTCCTTTAGTAAGTGGATCCGCTATCATGAGTTTTGTATTCAAATGTTCTATGGACACTCGTTGTTTCTGAACTTCTTCTTTAACAGATAAATATTTCTAGTCCATATGCTTGGCACCCTTGGAATATTTATCATTTTTAGAAAAGAAGACTGCTGCTGCATTATCACAATAAATTTTCAGCGGCTTGGTAATAGTGTCGACAACTCCAAGTCCTGAAATAAATTTACGCAGTCATGAAGCTTGAATTGTGGCTTCAAAGCATGCCACGAATTCTGCTTCCATAGTAGACGAAGCTATGATGCTCTGCTTCGCACTCTTCCATGAGATTGCTCCTCCAGCCAATAGGAACAAATAACCAAATGTTGATTTTCTGGTATCAATACATCCAGCAAAATCTGAATCTGAGTAACCGATGACTTCAAGGCGATCAGATCTTCTATATGTGAGCATGTAGTCCTTTGTCCCTTGTAGATACCTGAGAACTTTCTTTGCAGCTTTCCAATGTTCAATTCCAGGATTGCTTTGGTATCTGCCTAGCATACCAATTGCAAAGCTAATATCCGGTCTTGTACAAGTTTGAGCATACATAAGACTACCAACTAGAGATGCATAAGGAAATCTTTTCATTTGCTGGTGCTCTAATTCATTTTTAGGACATTGCATAAGGCTAAATTTATCCCCTTTCTGAATTGGCATTACACCAGCTTTACAATTACTCATTCCATATCTTTGAAGAACTCTATTGATATATTCTTTCTGAGAGAGGCCTAATAATCCTTGTGATCGATCTCGGAATATTTCTATTCCTATCACATAAGATGCCTCACCCATATCTTTCATTTCAAAGTTCTTAGAAAGATATTTCTTGGTTTCGTGCAACAAACCAAGATCACTACTTGCCAACAATATATCATCAACATACAAAACCAAAAATATAAACTTACTCCCACTGATCTTTAGGTATATACACCGGTCAACGATATTTTCTTTAAAACCAAAAGATGTAATGATATCGTTAAACTTAAGATACCATTGTCGTGAAGCTTGCTTAAGTCCATAAATTGATTTATTTAGTTTACAGACCATGTGTTCCTTACCCTCAACCAGAAAACCTTCTGGTTGTTCCATATAAACTTCCTCTTCTAAATTTTCATTTAGAAAAGCTGTTTTCACATCCATTTGGTGTAACTCTAGATCATAATAAGCTACCAATGCCATAATTATTCTAAGGGAATCCTTCTTTGAAACAGGAGAGAAGGTTTCCTTGTAATCAATACCATTCTTTTGAGTGTAACCTTTGGCTACTAATCTGGCTTTATATCGTTCAATATTGCCATTTGAGTCACGTTTGGTCTTAAAGACCCACTTGCAACCAACTCTTTTCGAGTTTTCAGGCAATTCTACTAAATCCCAAACTTTATTATGTGTCATTGATTCCAACTCTTCTTTCATGGCATCAATCCATTTATTAGAATTGACACAAATTATGGCTTGTGGAAATGTTATTGGATCACTTTCAATTCCTAGATCATAATCTAATTCTTGTAGATAAACCACAAAGTCATCCGAGATGGCTGATTTTTTTTGTCTTTGAGACCTCCTTAATCCCATCTGTTGTGGTTGTTCTACTTCAGCTTCATGTGTGACAATTTGTTCATTATTAACAATAACCTCTTCATGGTTTATTTCAACCTCATTATGGTCATTATTAATATTATTTTGTGGTGCAATATCATTAATGTGTTGTTCTTGGTTATTATTTGGTACAATATCCATAGGAACACCACCTTGTTGAGAAGTTGAAGGCAAATGTACCATTGGTACTTGTACCCTATTTTCTTTAAGAACTATTTTTTTGAGGTTCATTGCTCCCACTAGTTTCAACACTTTCTAGGAATCTTGCATTACCGGATTCTATGATTCTCGTACTATGGTTTGAACAATAAAACCTATAACCTTTGGATTTTTCTGGGTAACCTATAAAGTTACCACTGATCGTTCTAAAATCCAATTTCTTTTCATGTGGATTATATACTCTTATCTCTGCTGCACACCCCCAGACATGTAAATATTTTAAACTGGGCTTTCTTCCGGTCCATAGTTCAAAAGGAGTCTTTGGAACTGCCTTACTAGGAACTCGGTTTAGAATATAGACAGCAGTTTTAAGTGCATGCATCCACAATGATATGGGTAAGGTTGAATTGCTTAACATACTCCTAACCATTTCAAGTAAGGTACGATTGCGTCTTTTTGCAACTCCGTTTTGTTGAGGCGTACCTGGCATAGTGTATTGGGCGCAAATACCAAGTTTCTCAAGGAGTTTAGCAAAGGGACCCGGACATTGACCCGATTTATTATATTTTCCATAAAATTCACCACCTCTATCAGATCTTACTATTTTGACTTTTCTATTTAATTGCCTTTCGACTTCCTTGATATAGATATCTAAGACATCTACAGCTTGAGATTTGTCATGCAATAAATAAATAAAACAATAACGTGAAAAGTCATCGATAAAGGTAATAAAATATTTTTCTCTACCAAATGATGGAACATCAAAAGGTCCACATATGTCTGTATGTATTATTTCAAGAAGCTTAGTACTTCTTGTGGCTCCTTTCTTAGTATGCTTTGTTTGCTTTCCCTTAATGCAATCAATGCATACATCAAAGTCATTAAAATTTAACTTTGGAAGAATGTTATCCTTGACTAATCTTCCAATTCTTTCCTTAGATATATGACCAAGACGTTTATGCCACAAGAATGATGAATTTTCTTCCATCAATTTTCTCTTGTTTCCAATTTTGGGGTGCAGAGTTAAAAAGGTTTTGGAGAAGGTATCATCAAGATTAAATTTGTATAAACCATCATTAAGAATACCAGAACCTATGTGAATAGTATTCTTAAACAAATTGAAACTTTCATTACCAAAGTTGAACACATAATCAAGTTTATCAAGTTTTGACATAGACACTAAATTTCTAGAAATAGAAGGTACACATAAGGTTTGATACAAATCAATGAAACATCCTGAAGACAGAAATAATCGGTACGTTCCTAGAGCTTTAACAGGAACTTTGACTCTATTTCCCATGTATAAGAAATGCTCATTTGGCTTTATGGTTTGGGTCGTACGGAATTTCTGCATTGTTTTGGAAACATGAACAGTAGCACCAGAGTCAAGCCACCAAGTATTAGAAGGAACTTCAATTAAATTTGATTCGAAACATACAAAAGCCAAAGGCTTACCTTTCTTTTCGAACCATGCTTTACGTTTCAGACAATCAGCCTGGAAATGACCAGGTTTCTTGCAGAAATGACAGTTCTTAGTCTTCTGTTTCTTTCCCTTGTTGCCATTACTGGTGCCATCATCCTGGAAAGTTTTGCGTTTATTTCCCTTCATACGCTTCTTTCCATTATGCTTACTTGCTTCTTGAATAGTAAGATTGACTGTATTGATACTTTGTTGTTTGAGTCTTACTTCCTCTTGCACAATCATACTTGCCAATTTATTTATGTTCCACTTATCCTTAATGGTGTTATAATGAACATGAAATGGCCCATACTCAGGAGGTAAGGAGTTCAAAATAAATTGTACTAGAAAAGTATCATCTACAGCCATTCCAAGATTTTTGAGTTTAGCTGCTATGTTGGTCATTTCGAGGATATGATCATGCATAGAACCGCTTCCATCAAACTTCATGGTGGTAAGCTTGCTCATAAGTGTTCCAGCAAGTGACTTGTCGGCACTTCTAAAACGATCCTCAATTATTTTGAGATATTCTTTTGCATTATCAGTTTTGGGTAAGGTAGTCTTAATGTTGTTTGCTACTGTCATTCGCATGAACATAATGCTGAGTCTGTTCGACTTTTTCCAAGCTTTATGGAGAGTCTTTTGAACTTCAGTACTGGTCTCAGTGAGATCAGGAGGCTTATCAATCTGGAGTGCAAGATCGAGGTCAAGCACACCAATGTTGAATTGGACTTGTTCAGACCAATCAGGAAAATTCATTCCTGTAAGCATTGGAACAGATGAAGCCAGCGAATGAAGTGAAAAAGACGACGATACTGCAATATTATAATACATACTTGTCAGTGCTTTGAATTTAACGTAAAATAATTAAAGTATTTTCATGATACACCTTTGGGCATTAAACATGAAATACTACGTTCACATAATGATGCTTTTAGTTTCTACAATAATTGATAAAATTACATTGTATATTTGAGTATGCATGTTATCTTTGGATATTCAATGCGTACACAAATAAAATACATATAATCTATTATTTTCTTATTCATCAATCACTAAATAATTCACCTTTGGGTAATATTATATATCTAGTGATCAATAAAAACTTTAAAGTACCCACAATAATATGAACATTATCTAGACATAAAACATCTACAAAATGGGTATAAACATAGTATTATTGGGCCACTTTGGTGACTACGCAATAATATTATTATTATTATTATTTTTAATTTTAAATTATATAAAAGTACAACACATGTATGCAACATTGATGCAATACAAAGGTCATGCTACACATATTTTTGCAGTCTCTCTCACTTCTTTAGGAGAGAGCCTGACATGTGTTGAGTGATTTCATCTTATTCGAAGTGCACAAATAATCAAACTCATGGCAAACTATAAATGACAGAATATACATTACAACACTATGAATGAATTTTCATGATCTGTCTCCTCATTTTGGTAAAAGAATTGGTAAATATGTGATCTCCATAGGGTTCAAATCATAAAGAACCATACCAAAAAGTCTAACCTACTTTAGAAGAGTAAAAGGAAACCTAGTGAATTGGAGAGTATCATTCAGCAAACTTACAAAAACCAATAGTAAAAAAAATTAGGTACTATGAATTACATAACAGAAACATGCTCAAGTAATAAATGTTCTACAAAGGCATCTTTGTCTTCATTTCAGTTATTGGACATTGAAAACGACGCAACTCTAGACAAACATTTTCCTTTAGTTAGAAAACCAGACAGAGAGAAAACTTCTTGGCGCCATTTTCCTATCCTTTTACCATTAACCAGTACTTTATTTAATTTTTCCTCTGAAGGAGAGTCGGGCATACATTTCTGGACTAGCAAAAGGTTTTATTCCATTAACATTCATTCAGAAAATAGCGTTATTATTTTTTAAGCTATAAATAAAATTCATAAACAAAATTGGAAAATACATGATTCTTCAATTAGGCTCTGATACCACATGTTATCTTTGTTTTTGAGAATCATGTTTTCACTAATCATAAAACATAATGCGGAAACGTAAAAGTATACCTTTCTCCATTTCGTAATGCGAGATGTTTGATCTCTAGAAATCGTTTCTCTTCAACAACTCTTCAATTTTGGTAAGAAGTCAATTATGAACTTGATGTTTACTTTTGAACAATGAGACTCATTTTATACACATCTCATGATGTATCTAATGATTCATTATGTCCCTTCAAAAAATTGCAACTCTTCCCAAAAGACAAAACAAATGGGTGTGTGTCTATTCATAGAGATGTGAGAGAGGACTATTTCCTATATTTCAATAAAGTATTTTCTTCCATAAAGAAAATACAATTAATCAACCAACATATCAATTTGTATTATACATGTGGGACATAAATTCTTACATTTAGGAGACCTACTAAATGTGTTATTATCTATTTTATTAATTACTTTTAGATTGCTACGATATTACTTTAATTTTAAAATACAAAAATATTATTGGAATATTGAAAAACAAAAATTGTACCAACCAAACACAGATAGGAAAATCAAATGGTCTTTCTTGATTGATATCCTTGTTTTACCTAACACAAAAAATAAAACCTGACATAAATTCTAATTTTTCATTCCCATAAAAAAGATAAAAAATTCAAAAAATTTGTTATACAGATAATATTTTTATATTAATTACCTAAAAGGAAACTATTTTGTAAAAAAATAAAATCACGAAAACTTTCGAAATTTGGGATGACGAAATTTCAGCATATCATATTTTAATATCCACATAACTCATCAAATCATATTTTAATACATCATGTCATATTTTCGCTAACTGAATTGGCAAAAATTTAGCAACTCTGGTTTAACCGGTGGGTGCGGGTGGTTTTCTGTTGGTTTTTTTTATTTGTTTTTTTTTGTTTTTTTTTTGTTTTTTTGTTGGTTTTGGGATAGTTGGGTTTGGTTTTTTTTTTTTTTTTGGGTTTTTTTTGTTGTACAAAAAATATTTATTTTTCCTGAGAAATTTGTTGTACAAAAAAAAATTTTGATTTTTTTTTTTTGTTATGGGTTTTATTTGGTTTTTTTTTCCTTGTGTAGGTTTGATTTTAGTTTTATTTGGTTTATTTTTTTAATTTTGATTTATTTTTTTAGAAAATTTGCTATACCTATAATTTTTTAAATAAATATTGAAAAACGAAAACAGTTTGAAACAGTAACGAATTAGTTCGCCAACTGAGTGGGCGAAATTCTCAATTTTTTTATTTTTGATAACGGTGTTTTCACCGGTTTTAGGATATTTTTGGACCGATTGTTTATTTTTGAAACAATAACGGATCATCATAATCGGTACTCTAAAAATACCTTATAACTGCTGCTCCCACAATTGCCAACCAGACCCTTAGAATTTCTACCGTAATCGAAAGTTAAATCGATCTTATTACGATTAGTAAATTATTTATAAATAGATAATTTTATCGTTAAAAAATTAAAAATATACACAAGAATATATTTTGCGATTCTAAAATGACCGAAAGTAAAATTTGGAGGTCGAAACATCATTTTTTTTGCGATTCTAAATATTTTTGAAGTCCATCAAATGATGGAACTATTTATCTCATAGTACTTTTCGTTACGGTCATTTTGGCACAAGCTGGACCTTGTTTCAATCTCTCAGTCAAAAGTAATGTTACTTTAAAGTTTAAATTTTATACTTTTGCCTTTAATATGTGCATCTTGCTTCGGATGAAAATTATTTCTACACGAATTGTGTTATTCTCGTCGAAAACATACAAATCAACCTATTGTTTGACGAAAAACGATTTCCAAACAAATAGTTATGGCCGCTCGAAGTCTGCTCGATGGCAGACGTAATTTTTTTAAAGCAAAATATTTTTTTAATTTTTGGATGTTCAATAATAACATATTTTATTTTTGATGTTAAATTTACTTTTTTCTAATTTATTTAAAAAATTTATTGCTACAACATTTAAAAAAAAAAAAACTAAACCTAAATAAACTAAACAAAAGCACGTTAAAAAAAAACCAAGCCTGAACAAAAAAAATACAAACAAACAAACCCAGATCCCAAAAAATCAACAACAAAAAAACATAAAAAAACAAAAAGAAAAAAAAAAATTTGTTAGATTTTCGCTAACTTAGTTGGCAAAAATTTGGCAATACCAAACTAGTTAGCGAAATTTTGACAAATATAAAAAAAATATTCATATTTTCGCCATCGCATATGGCGAAAGCTTTCGTGACTTCAAATTTTTTAAAAATAATTTCGTTTTAGTTAATTTATTTTTTTTTAAAAATTGTACAACAAATTTTCTGTAAAAAAATTCTGTGAACCAAACATTCAATTTGGTGTCTGCATTGCTACTTTATATTATGGATCGGCATTGGGTCGGATCGGACCGTCCAGGGCCATAAAGTACGGGCTCATACCGTATATGGGTCGAACTTTTTTGACCCTAGAGAAATTTGGGACAGGCCTAGTTGAATTTAATTATTATCTGTAAAGTCCAAGTCTGTCCATAATTGTCCATAATAGCCGGAGTTTTAAGTCGAGTCGAATCAGACGGGACTACTTTAAGAAAAAGTCCAAATGAACTTTCTCGGACCTAATTGTTTAATTGTAACATTTTGAGTATCAGTGATTCAATCTGTCCAAAAACTAAATATTTGTTTTGTCATATACTGAAAATACATCATGTATGCTAATGTCTGTTAGTAATATTTATAGGTAGTGGGATCCATCTATAATTCGTAGTATTGACAATTAAGTTAAATATCTATGCAAACCATCATTAAGAATTAAACAAGAACACGAACTGAACTCTTCAACTTTTTGTACATTTGGCTTGATGGCCGCCAAGACATCATAGATATGGTGTTGGGTCCCACTACTTATAAATCTCCTCTATATAAAGCCAAAACTAGGCTTCACCGTGAAAAAATTTCGTTCCAAAAATACCCTTCAACATATTTAGTAATTAAAAGAATACCTACAATAAATTTCACTAACAAACATTTAAGAGATGCAATAATGACAATCATTTAAGGAAATCAAAGGGTTCATGCTACTTGCTAAGTCTTTTAAATTGTTACCAAAGAATTCGAAGGGTTGAACCATTAATCTATATAATTAAAAGCAGTAGAAATAAACTAATTCATCAACATCATTCACTCCAATATACGTGCAAAGCACGTGCATATATACTAGTATTATTAAGAGGATGTTTGGTATGCGAAATACTTTATAGTCAAAATTTATATATTTTTAAAAATCAAAATTTAAGTAATTAAATTTTCAAAAAATTATATTTTCATGTTTGGTAAGCATACAAATATTTCCGAAGAAAAAAATTTAAAAGTAAAAATCTATAAATCTATAAATAAAAAAAAAAGCAAAAAAAGATAAAACAGAACAAAAACGAAAAAAACGACAAAAGGACAAAAAGGACAAAAAAACAACAACTAAAAACGAATAAAAACGAAAAAAGAACCAAAAACGAAAAACGACTAAAAACGAAAAAGACGATCAAAAACAAAAAAATAAAATAAAAACGAAAAAAAACAAAAAAATAGCTTAAAAACAAAAAAAATGAAGAAACGGCCAAAAACGAAAAAATGACCTAATCCAAAAAAAAGGTAAAAAACAAAAAAAATGACAAAAAGACAAAAAAAATGATTAAAAACAACAAGAAGATAAAATAAAAAACGACTAAAAACGATAATAAAAAAAATCAAAAAACAAAATCCGACAAAAAACAAAAAATGGATAAAAAACGAAAAAAAACGATCAAAAACAAATAAATGATCAAAAACGACCAAAACAACAAAAAAAACAAAACAAACAACAACAAAAAATCAAAAAGACTAAAAAATTAAAATACGACTAAAAAGACAACAAAAAATGACGACTAAAATCAATAAAAACGACAAAAAAATCAAAAACAAAAAATAAAAAACGACAAAAAAAATTAAGAATGACTAAAAACGATAAAAAAGGACCAAAACGATTAAAAACGAAAAAAAAAAACTAAAAACGATCCAAGATTATAAAAATTGACAAAAAACGATTAAAAATGAACAAAAAAAATAATAAAAAGACTATAAAATATCAAAAACGACCAAAACGATAAAAGGAAATTTAAAAACAATTATAACGACAAAAGACTAAAAACGACAAAAAACGATGAAAGACGATGAAAAACGACTATAAAAGACCAAAAACGACAAAGAACGGCCAAAATCAATTAAAATCGACAAAAACGACAAAAAAACGACTAAAACGATTAATAAGATCAAAACGATAAAAAACGACAAAAATCGACTAAAAAGTGACTAAAACGATTTAAAACGACAAAAAACGATAAAAAAAACTAAAAATGACAAAAAACCGACTTTAAAACGACTAAAAACGATCAAAAACAACTAAATACGATAATAATAATAAGAACAAAAACGACAAAAAATGACTAAAAACGAGAAGAAAAAAAAATGACAAGAATGATAAGAAATCGAAAAAAATAAAATTCAAAAACGACCAAAATGAAAAAAAAGAAAAAAAAATTTTATTTAAAAAAGATCAAAAAAAGAAAAAACTTCAACAAATTTTTTTTTCCGGGCAAAAAAAATATACCCACATATTCTTAAGAAACAGAATTTCCATGTTCGTGGGTAAATTATTTATCTGGATATTCGTAATTTTCGAAAATATTTTTTTTATGGTTTAAACAAAACATGGTAATAGATTCCCACCCTAAATTTTTCTCAAAATAAAATAAAGGTAATTTTTGAGTTACCCCCAACTTTTTTTTACTCATATTCATGGTGCACCCCACATTGTTTCCATAATGTACAAGACCCGCCACTTTTGACGGAATCTGTCCAGTCATGACGGTTAACGACTTTGACCCAAAATTTTGACAAAAATGCCACTCAGTGTCTTCTTCCCTATCCCCCTCCTCCCCCTTTCCCCAACCGCGAGCCGCCACCGGCCACCCCCTCCCCTCCCCCGCCCACCTCCCTCCCCACCACGGGCCTCGGCCACTCCCACTCACCCCCCCAACTCCCGCACTGCAAGCCGCCACCAGCCACACCCTCCGGCCCTCCCCTCCCCCACCGCCCCCTTCCCCTCCCCGGCACTCGCTCTGCTCCCTCCTAGCCCCTGCTACCCTCCCCCCTGCCCCACAGCAGCAACAACCCCTACTCGTGCACCGCCGCTCATCGTCGCTGCCGCACAAGCCCAGCCTCTACGTGTGCGCTCCATCGTTGCTCGCCGCGGCGTCGGTTGCTACTGCAGCTCGTGGTAGCTAGGGACGAGGGTAGTAGGTTCGGCGAGGAGGGGCGATGGAGGGGGGGAGGGGTAGCGGCTCACTGCGGGTGGAGGGGGGGTGAGCGGGGGTGTGGAGGACCGGAGGGGGGAGAGGGGGTTTAGCCACACGAGCGGCTGCTACTGCGGGGCCTGAGGGCGGGGAGGGGGGGAGCGGCTTCGACGGTTGACCGTGGGGGGAGGAGGATGAGGGTGAGAGGGAAGAGAAAGAAGAAAATAAGAGATATTTTCGTCAAATTTTTTGAGTCAAAGTTATTGACCGTCATGATTGGACAAATTCCGTCAAAAATAGAGAATCTTATACATTATGAAAACAATGTAAGATGCTACATCTTGAATATGAATTAAAAAAGTGGAGGATAATCCAAAATTTCTCTAAAAAAATTATCGCATACCAAACCTATAAATGTTTGTTTTTTAAGCTATTTCGTGCTGAACTCCATTCTGACCATATCTAGCCACCCTCATGTCTCACACTATATATTGCAATATACTCCAGGTCCTTGTTTGTACAAGCCTTTCGGGCCAGACTTGAACAGGTTTTTCGGGTCGGGCTCGAGTGGGATTCTCTTGGATGGGTTTTGGGACGGATGTTTAGTCTAAGTCCTGTCGTATACTAATACTAATATGGATCGGACCGAACTTCTCTAATGATCGGACTGTATCAGATTTTGGATTCGAACTTTTCGGACGTCCATGGTTCTCGGGCCCAATGAGGATCCTACTTGGAAAAACCCAATTCCGGTATAAACCCGGAAAGCAAAGGCTGCTTTGTTTCCGAAAGAAATTTGTGGGCGGGGAGCAGTTTGAAGAAAGCAATGTCGGCGAACAAATTGGGGACGGTCCTCCGAAGGAGCAAAACCATAACCCTAATTTATAATATCTGGAATGGATCTTCTTCTTCTTCTTCTAGGGTTTCAAATGAGCATTCTCTTTATTCTACCGCTTCCAGATTCGCTTCTCTCTACTCCTCCCGTGGCGGAACTTACCTATCCCTGCCAAAGGTTCGATCTTTTTCTCTTCTTATATATTAGAGCAGAAACTTTCGTTGAGTTCCGGACGAAAGATTGGATTTTTTTCTATCGAAGTAGTTGTTCTGTTTGATCATTTGTGATAAGTCCTTCCTTGCTGATGAGTACTAAATTAGAAAAGTAGATCATAGTTGAATCTATGTTGTTTTTGATTTATTTGAGTGTTAATTTCGTACAACATTATAAAGAAGGCTAATTTTGCACTTGCATTGTTGAATAAATATGAATATATAACCAAATGTCACTCACCAATACTCTAGAGCTGTGGTTCAATGGGAGGGACTTCAATATGGTATCCAAGCAACTCGGTTTCAATCTCTCTTGAGAGCATTTCAAGTTGAGTTTACAAAACAAAAAATTATATTGTGTGAATCCAGCTCTCGGTGCATAAAATCGGTCTTCGACCTGCTGGGATGTGTTGGATAATATGAATACGTAACCCTCATCCCTCACCAACACGTTAAAGTTTTGGTGCAATAACAAGAACTTTAACATGAACACCTTCAACTTTCTACACTTGTGCAGCTTGCTACCCGTCCAGTTCTCATGTGCACTTTAGTGCCAACTTACAGTCTCTTGCACTTAACTACCCTCTGATAACCTCCCCTCACACTTTACAGTCACGTGCTTGAACGTGACCAGTTTTAAAACTTTTTGCTTCGAAGACAAAAAAAAGTGTAACGAGAGTATTAGGGTAGCATGGAAATAAAATTCAAGAAAGCAAAGTGCACATAAAAATAGTTCAGGTAGCAAGCTGAAAATGTGTGAAATTTGAATGTTTTAAAGTGCAAATTAGCCTATAAAGAAATTGGCCCTAAGACAAATGTAGTGTTTTGAATTGCATAATACAACCAATAGCATGCCATTTAGGAACATGTGAATTGCATTATTCGAAGAAATCTAAGTCACTATCGGCATTTGATTGAAGAAACAGAAGAGGCTAAACTTTTGGAGTTTGGTAGAAGACAAATTTTTATAAGGGTTGTCTTTTTTTACTTGAGATAGAATTTTTATTATGTAGAAGGCATCATTGCGTGTGATGGTAAGGGTTGGAGCTTACATCCTGGTGGATGTGTGCTTGAGTCGCGGAAACATTATCCATATATTAAGGATAAGGCTCTATACCTCTTGATCCTCTCCGGACCCTGCATTAGAGGAACCTCGTGGAACTAGATGTCCTTCAAGCTTATTAAGGTGGTACAAGGCAATGACCTGAAAAGTCTTGGCGGAGCCTCAAAGCCGCTGGGTGGGGGCCTCGATACTAAAATGGGTTGTGCAATATGTAGGTTAAGACAAACATGTAGTTATTAAAACATATGTTAGCATAAGTTGTAGCGAATTTTTGAGTAAGAAATTATTCATCTTACTAGGAAGGTAGAACCATAGCTACCTAAATCCACCATGTAGGTAGCATATTTGGTATCCTAGTGAAATTTTTGGAGTGTTTGTTGCAAGTTTGATATGTGTCCAATGCGTCATGGACGTACGGATTTAGAGTGTTTGTGTTTCATAAACTGCATCTGAGGAGTTGAAGAGAAAAATATCCTACTGGATAGAGAATAAAAATTCGTGAAAACAAAAAAGAGGAGAATGAAACAGGCTTATCAGAGGGATCAACATCCGTTAGAAGTTATTATCAACATTAAAATCTTTGGACCTTGACATAGGAGGAAAAAAAAGAGAGTCGGTAATGATTGGTAGCAGTGTCCGTCGGAGCTGAAATAGAGATGGGATGCACATGTTTAGGAGAAACACATAATTAGGGAAAGAAATCGGAAGAGAAAAGACTATCATTCCTCCCAAATTTCTAATATCCATATCAAATTATATATATGGCAGATTCCAATTTAAATAGATGTCTTACGTTGTGTTACATTTAATAGTCAATGTATGTCAAGGTGCTTGAGTTGGCCCAAGACGGGTTGAGGCGTTCTGAGGCAATTCAAGGTGGGCGTCTTCCATTCCAAGGCGGTTGCCTCGTGATCACCACCTAAATATCAGTTGCCTAGGTGTCAGGACATACAAAATGCCTAGGCAGGGGCCTAAGGCAGCGTATGCCTTTTAAAACACTGATGCCCTTTATATAGAATATTATGCGTGCATTACTACGAACATGTGTCTCTTCATAATGGCATGACAACACTTGCATCTTCCCGAACCGTTCTGTCCCTCTTGAACTTAAAAATTAATGATTTGTGTTTCTAGATTTAAATTTCGTTTTGCTTGTTGATTAAAATCCTTACTGTGTGAAGCTTACTTCTTTCTTTCTTGACACAAAGACTTCTGTATGATGAATATATGAAACTGCACCTAATAATATACTATTGCTGTGACCAAAGGAATAGTGGCTTACATGGTGCATGTGTGTGTGTATTCTTATGTGATTTCTTTGTTAATAGTAGTAAAAAAAATCCACCATTCTTGGCCTTACGAACTTTTACCAGTTTTTCAGAAAACATTTATTTGCATGAGATCTTCTTAGTTCAGACCTAATGCTTCCTAAATTTGATATTTTTTTTGTTTCTATTGCTGAGTTTGAGGTACCGTGTCATGATTTTGTAGTCCTGACCGATTAAACCAATCTGCATGTCCAGTCTTCCTTCGGTTCATATTTGAGGAAAATGACTACTTCTGCGACACTCTTAAGTACTACCAAGACGCAAATTGGAAATTCAGGACTGAAGGTGCTAGTTGCTGGAGGATCTCAGGCTCAAAAAAAGGTGGGAATATGGCTTTTTGGTTGTGGTGCTTGGGTTTTTAGTATGGTGGTACTTGGTGGTGTCACACGCCTCACTCGGTCAGGTCTATCAATGACTGACTGGAAATTTACTGGTAGTCTGCCACCGATTTCAGAGGAGCAATGGCTACTTGAATTCGAGAAATATAAGCAGTCTCCAGAGTACAAACGGTGAGACTACTAATCATAATAATCTTTCTTTTGGCTCTAAAGCTACTACATGTAATCTAGAGAGTTGCTTATCCTTGCATAGCTGTTTGATCTCATTGAAGTAGATAAAAGGCATGTGATCTTAATGCTAGATATGTTTATACAAAATAATTTAAATTTGAAAGTAACCACTTGTTGAATTCTTTATTGCTCCGCTTATTTATAACTTGTCCTACTTTTCCTTCTTGGGATTGTAGTCTAGTTTGGTTAGTTATACTGACTTGTGCCGTGGTACAGGGTAAATAAAGGAATGAATCTTGAAGATTTTAAATTTATCTATTGGATGGAATATGCACACCGTATGTGGGGAAGAGGACTTGGTGTCGTGTTTGCTTTGCCATTAACATATTTTCTTGCAAAAGGATATATCACCCGCCAGCTTGGACTAAGATTATCTGCTCTTTTTGTGCTTGGCGGCACACAAGGATTGATTGGATGGTGGATGGTAAAGAGCGGTCTTGAGGTAAAAGAAGCTATGATATTTGCAATATATGTGCAATTGTCAGTTGGCATGTACTTGGGGAAAATATGATTCATTTATGGTTCTTTTGTTTGTATTTGTTATGAGCATCAAATTGTTTTGCGTTCTAAATTTTCGTTCGTGGCATATTCTTTTCCTATATCAGGAACCGCCATCAGAATATGTGCAGCCTAGAGTAAGCCCCTATCGTTTGGCAGCTCACCTAACATCTGCATTTGTCATATATTGTGGCATTTTGTGGACTGCTCTTTCAGTTGTCATGCCAGAGCCTCCAAATGGATCAGTAAGCTGGGTGAATGGAGCTGCAAAGATCCGAAAACTGGCATTGCCTCTTAGTCTCCTTGTTGGCATTACTGCTTTCTCAGGAGCTTTTGTTGTAGGAAATGATGCGGTGAGAAAATGATTCTTTTTAAAATTTCCACTTAGTAGTAAACATTTTCAACTACAAACTGATTTCACTTTTGCCTATACTTGTAGGGCCATGCTTACAATACATTTCCCAAGATGGGTGACACTTGGATTCCTGATGATGTTTTCAGCATGGAGCCACTTATTCGCAATTTCTTTGAGAATACATCAACTGTGCAGGTAACTCATTACCTTCTTGGTTGTCAATATGTCACACTACCCCACAGTTTTTTTTCCTAGGTGGAGGATTATTTGGATATCAGATATTTTTACTGAAATGTTTTCTTAAAGAAGTCTAAGAGCATTTGTGTATTGAGTATTGATAAGAAGATCACTGGAAGCATGTCAATACTCAATACCCTATTTAATTACTAGGCTAATATAGGTAGCATCCTTCATATTCAAGAAAAGAACCACATATTATATTGACGAACGCTATATAATACTATATGTTGCTTTCCAATCCTGTTTTTTTTTTTAGAAATTACTTGTGGTGGCCTGCCCTGTGTTGTTAAAGGTTCAAAGTATCGGTATCGGTATCAGAGCATTTCTATGAGTATCGGGATCGGCGGTATCGGTAGTATCGGCGGTTTCGGATCGGAGTATCGGATTTTTGGTATCGGAAAGCAAACAACTATTAGTAAATTATTGACATTTTAGAAAATATATTTTATACATTTATGCATAACTTAAAGTACTTTCAGTGTGGTTTCTTAGTAATTTTGAAATTGAATGAAATAGTAGTCACCTTTGTCGATTGATTTATATGCGATAGATAAGTTTTTCTCTTGTATATGCTTTTATAACCTTACTATGATTTTACACCCTTGCTAATTGGTCTTTTTAATTCAATTTTTTTTGCCGAATTGACTGAAAAAGAGATCTCTAATGTCGGTATCGGGTATCGGGTATCGGTCGGTATCGGATCGGGACATGCCAAACTGTATCGGTATCGGCTGTATCGGATCGATATCGGCCGATACTTCAAACTATACTTTCAATTTTTTATGTTCAAGTGGTTTCTTGTTTATGACTGGCCAATAATTTGGTAAGTTGTTGGTTGTTGGTCCATTTCTTAGAAGGGACTGGAAGGATAGAGATTGAGGCGTGTTGTTCAAGCTATTTTTCTTTTACGTCTTCATAACTTTAACCTTCCTAATAGACTCAATGCATCTATGTTACACAGATACTCCTCGGGAGGACCGTATCCATGCCCATGTCCATATTCAGCACGATATTTCTTTGACACTCTTATCGGATGTCTAGATTCGAAAGAGACCCAAAACATATTTGAAAGTATTTTTTACATATTTGTGATAATGTCAAACATAATTGAGATATGAAAATTAACATTTATTTGCAATGAATTCTTTCTAGAACATTTTGGAACCTAGTTACTATAAAAAATATGCTTATATATATATATATATATATATACACGTTTTCATGTGTATATATAACCGTATCCATGTCGTACCCGTATCCCAAAAATTTCAAAATTGCCATATTTCGAATCCATATTGTGTCCGTATCCCAATCCATGTCCGTGCCTATGCAACCTAGCAATACATCAAAGGGATTAACATGGAATTTTTTTAATTACTTTTGTTAGAGTTATTTTATTTTGTTATTTATATATGATGATATAATAGTAATTGTGGGTGTATTGCATATCAATATAAATAGACATGAGATGCAACTTAGGGTTTAAGGCCTTTGCAATCTCCTTTATCATATTTTCTCTTCTCCTACTTTTCCTTCTCCTCTCCATCTCCAAACTTTACTTGGTCGTTCGTGGTTCGTTTATGAGATCTAGGGTTTCTACAGATATTCGTTGGTTATTCGTCGTTGGTTGAGGTTCGTTGTGAGATCTAGGGTTTCAAAGATCTCGTCTTTCTGTTGCATCTGCAAGTATGGTGGGGACCGAATCTTCTAGCGAGATTAATAGTGGTGATGGTAGCGGAGGTGGTTCTCCTTTTACTGTTATTCATAATGATGAATTGGGAAAGTCGATTACAGCGGTGAAACTCAATGGTGCGAACTACCTTGCCTGGTCCAAGTCTATCAAAGTGGTGTTAAGGGCGAAGAAGAAGTTGGAGTTTTTGACGGAAGAACCCCTGCCTGAAACTTCCGCTGAGTATGAAGATTGGATGAGTGCAGATACATACGTTATGTCGTGGTTGTGGCATAGTATGGAACCACATATCGCTGCTAATGTTCAGTGGTGTGAATCAAGCAAACAGATTTGGGCATCTCTGGAAGAATCATATTCGCAGAAGCGAAACGTTGCCCGTATCTATGAGTTGTACGAGTTATTGTTCAATACAAAGCAAAATGGGAAGCCTGTGAATGAATATCTGGCTTCAAAGAAGGCTTTGTGGGAGGAACTGCTTCAATATCATCATGTTACTACTGATTTGAAGGAAGCTCGCAGACAGAAGGAAGAGTTTCATGTTTCACTTATCCTAGCCGGCTTGGATCCTGCGCTCGAACCTTATAAAGCTCAAATCCTTGCTAGAGAGCAGTTACCTACGGTGGCAGATATTTTCTCCCGTCTCAATCGTTCCTTTCTGGGACAGAGTTCTGTGGTGCCGAGTACTGACTCTTCTGCCATAGTTTCTAGTGTTGTTGGTCGTGGTGGTGGACGTGGTAGTAGACGTGGCGGTAGAGATGGTGGTCATAGTGGTCGAGGAGGAGGCCGTGGTGGTAGAGACAATGGTCGTGGTGGTGGTCGCGGTGGTGGTGGTGGCCGTGGTCAACCACGGAAGTGTAACTATTGTGGAATGCTCGGTCATGTAGAAGACTACTGTTGGGACAAGTGGGGCAAACCAGAATATGCACATCAATTGCATGCTGAAAATATGCAGTCCCAGGTCACCACTTCTTCTCCCAGAGATGATACTTCGGGTTTCAATCAGACTTCAACGTCTGATACCTCATCTCCATTTCAACAGATCCTCCAGAAGTTGAACGCGCTTGCTAGTACCACCTCCCAACCTACTGCAACCATGGCACATATAGGTAATCATGCTTTTGTGGCAATCCAGTCATCATCCACCTCTTGGGTCATCGACTCAGGAGCAAGCTCTCACATGTCTGGTATAACATCTATCTTTCATAATCGTAGTTCCATGAAACATAATATTATCTTGGCTGATGGGTCTAATAGTAGTTCCCAGTTGCTTACGGTGACTGGATTCAGTGATGTTGATTGGGCAGGCAGTCGCAGTGATAGGAGGTCTCTTCTGGCTATTGTACGTTTGTGGGTGGCAATCTTGTCACGTGGCGTAGTAAGAAGCAGAATGTTGTGGCTCGTTCTAGTGCAGAGGCCGAGTACCGTGCGATGGCTCATACAGCTTCTGAGATGATGTGGGTGCAGTCTCTTCTTCATGAAATGGGAATTATGATTCCTATTCCGATGGAGATGTATTGTGATAATCAGTCGGCAATGTTTATCGCAAGTAATCTGGTGTTTCATGAGCGCACGAAGCATATCGAGGTGGATTGTCATTTTGTTCGTGATTTGTTGCTGAAGAAACATGTTGTCACTCCTTATGTTCGGTCAGAGGATCAATTAGGTGATATCCTCACCAAACCACTTGCTCGTGGTCAATTTTCTGGGTTATGTAGCAAGCTGGGCATGTCTGATCTATATGCTCCTGCTTGAGGGAGGGTGTTAGAGTTATTTTATTTTGTTATTTATCATATGAGGATATAATAGTAATTGTGGGTGTATTGCATATCAATATAAATAGACATGAGATGCAACATAGGGTTTAAGGCCCTTGCAATCTCCTTTCTCATATTCTCTCTTCTCCTACTTTCCCGTCTCCTCTCCATCTCTAAACTTCACTACTTTGACAATCATGGTCTTCTGGTCCATTGCCATAACTATCACAAGAACGTGCCTGCCTAAACAAAGTTTCTGCTTATTTTTATTGGTTTATATCAAATATGTAGATACTATGAGCAAGGTTAGTACATTGGATATTGCACAGGAAGTTCATCCTTAAGGGTGATGAAAACAGAAAACTCTGCCTTTGATGTGCTCAATTTCTTCATTTTAGGTCTTTAGGGTACATGGATTGCTGGACTATAGATACCTGGTACTGGAGAAATACTGTGGGGTGGACTAGGTGGCAATGGATCTGGTTCAGTTTGTTGGTTGAATTAGCCTCAAGTAATTAGGAATTCATGTCTGACCAGCCCTTGACTTGAGTTGCTACTATCCTAAAACATTTTTGCGATTACACTTGACCTGCATTAGTCAAGTGCAAAAAGTTTCTTTACTAATGCAGGTCACATATATTTAATATGTTCGTTTCTTTTTAGTAGTATCAATATTTAGATTCATTAAGCTATGGATAAAATCAAGGTAATATGAGCTAATTCTAACTTTCAATAATTTGAACAGTGATTACTTGACCAATTTATCTAATCGGTCAGGTGGCCTATTAAGCAGAATTGCCAAGTGGCCGTGAAATTGCGATTAGTGTGCCACTTAATCCGATTAATTGGGCATCAACCTGGTGTGTGATGAGATCATTTAGTATAGCACTGATGCAAATATAAACTAACTCATGGGTGAAAACCTTTCTTGAAGTAAGGGTCAACCCAGTGTAAGTCCAACTATATAGACTTCGTAAGTATGAGCATATTAGACTATAACAGTATAATACTATGAAGGACAGATACTCCAAAGTTGGTACTGTTTTGTATCTCGTCCGTACTAGATACATATTCAGACACAACAGAGACTTCATAATACACTGGGACACACCAAAATGAATGTTGTGTCAATGTTACCGCTTCCGCATTGTTCATATTGTATTAGTTTCACTGCAACATCACTAGAACACTTCTTGACCAGGCAAAAGGAACTTGAAACTCTCAAAGGATTTCTTAATATGTCATGCACTAGAACTTACCTATCAACCGTGCAAGAGGAACTTGAATCTCCTAAAGGGATTTCTCATGGACAAGATTGCTTAAATATCATATGCACGGCAGTCTGCAAGGGGACTAGGATTGTAAAAATAAGTTTACAAGATTTGGATTTTCTGGATAGAGGATTATATCAGGTGTTGGGGTGTAAAAAGGGAATTTCAAGAAATGGTAATATAATACATGTTACTTGTTCAAATTTACTATACAAAATAGATGAGTACCTATGCAAAAGAACTGTGTTACCTTGGGTTTTAGGAATGACCTTCTGATTGTCCAATGTGTACATATCTAAGAATGCTAAATGATGCCCAGTTGATTTCTCTCACATGAACTTTTCTGCAGCAGTAGATTGTTTTAGATGAAAACATGTGGTTTTAGATTGCTGGAACAAGGTATAAGTGTGTAGTGATTACAATTGATGCTGTTGGAAGAATTTTGAGTGTGTATTTATTCCATGTTTGGAAATGATTTCTATTTGATAAGATTGGAGAGGGTCTTGTTTAAGAAAAACGATGATTGGATTTAGGAAGTCGAACAGAACACCCTTGGGTGCAACTTTCTGATAAATCTAAACTTTTTTTATTACAAGTCATCCAGTAAAAAAACCAGATGCATACTCCAGTTAGTACACGCTTAACCTCATACACCTCCAAGGAGATATATGTTTGTTAGTAAATATTTGAAAGTGATCAATCTTGAACACTTGCAGTTGCTAGGATAGATCAAAATGTTAAACAAGTCATGAGTTATATTTGATTTTCATTTGCTTTGAGTCCAGTTGTGAGAATCTATAACAAAAGCCTCTGAATTACCAAAAAGAACTCATTAAAGAAAATGAAAAATAGTTTGCTTTTATCGCCTTTGGAAATAAACATAATCATGTATATGATCTATTGCTTCTTTGCAGCTCAATCATCGTATTCTTGCAACAACAACGTTGATTTCGGTTGGCGGTTTGTGGATGGCCTCAAGAAAGATCGACATGCATCCTGCAGTGCAATCTTTAATTGGAACTACACTGGGGATGGCAGCATTGCAGGTAAATACAACTTGTGATACTTATCTACTATCTCAGCTCCATCATTTCTGGTGGGTTGTATTTTTCAGATGTTACTACCGATATGAGTGCTCAAAATTCATATCTTAGTCCTTAGGCAGCAATGGAACCGGGTTAAAAATACTGTTAGGAAAGCTTTTGACCTGCACTTAAAATGGTTAAAACAGATCCTGGTAATGTGGGCATTAACATGGGTTTACTCATTGGACCCTGATCCCCACCCCCACTGCCCCCACCCAAACCACCCACCCCCCATCACAGCCACACACATGCTCAGATGGATTTTTATGTTAGTTTCAGAAAGATGGATCGATCCACTTAGTACTTCGATCAGCAGAAGGCCTGACATTAGGTCGAATGAAGGTTGTATATCTGATCCTGACATTTGGTCGAATGAAGGTTCTATATCTGGCCATCTTTCGATTGAGACTTCTCATGTGAGGTGGTGTCATCTGGATGAAGGAAGATTCAGGTGGCAATGATACAAGATTCAAGGAGAATAGAGCTTAAATTGGTTAACTAAGAATGTTTAATTTATTGTACAATAATCATGGTTTTGAATAACATGATCATTCTATGTTCCGCATTGCAGGTCACACTGGGAATATCAACACTCCTATCCTATGTTCCAGTTTCTTTGGCTTCCGCCCACCAAGCCGGAGCATTGACTTTGTTGAGCCTCATGGTTCTTTTAAGCCATACTGTGAGAAAGCCATCGCCAGCCCTTCTCAAGTCCCTAGCTTCACTTCCCAAAACAATGGCTTAATTCACATTCCAGCTACACTGGATAGCCTTCATACTCAAACTACTGAAACACAATAATTCGAGACTGAATTGTTTTTGCCAAAATAAAGGATTGATATATATGGTGTGGCAAAGAATGCTTAATTCTTTTTTCTGTAAGTTGCTTTCAGTTGAACAGACCTCTATATCTGGAAATCTGATGAACGCTTCGGAGGTGACTGGTCAAGTTTCTTTGGAACCGCATTATACTGGTTTGCTATTTCACTCTTGCTGTCATTATATTAAACTGAACTTTTTTTTTTGTCAGGTTTGTAATTTAGAGTTTCTATATTCACATCCTTTAGGTGATATCATCAGATCCGGATGTGATATTATTCCGAAGGATGAACCGGATGTGAACAGATCCAATAAGATATCGTTATTAAACAAAAACCCATTTGTTTCCTTATAGTATGGTTGTATTATTGTAGTGAGATATAACAACTTTGTCAACTTTTGGCAACAGAGTTTATCTGGGTTGTTAAGATGAATTAATTTGTTAGATGGTTTGTATGTACATGCACCACAACTTATCCAGTATTGATATGAAATTGCCATTGTTTAAATTTTGCCATTTTTTTATGAAATAGTTGGCCTTCAAACGCTGCTCTTGAACCATTGAGTTGGCATGGAACAGTTCTCCTGATCATGGTGCGTTGGCTGGCTGACCTTCCTGTGCTGATATTGAGATTTTAGTGAACTTTTAACAAGGATTAAGGGTCTGTTGCAGAGACGAATCAGATTGCAGTGTCAACAAATCGCCAGTAGTCGACAAGTTGGGAATATGGAAAGTAGACATCGCCAAAAAAAGATGTGATTTGGCTCCAAGAGACTTGCTGCATACTGTTTTTAACCTGAGCATTGGCAGTATACCTGTAGGTTGATTTGCTTAACATACCAGAGGAAGCAAAAACCTTTTGTAATGTACACGTCACCTTCCAGTTTCTGTGCATATTATTTTCCTAGCCCTAACAGCTGCTAAGATGTATGTTTGACCTTCCATCACTCGGTTTGCATTTTGCAAAAGCTATCTTCAACTACACCAACAGCATTTGTCAAGCTTTCTCACAGCCACCAGAAGTCCAAATATTTTAGAGGTAGGGAAGCTACTTGAACTCGACATAACATCAAAGAAAGATACAAGCAAAGAGTGAGACACTTCACCAGGTAAGCTGATAAATCATTTCATCAGATCAGTCAAACAACGTGTAATGTAAATATCTAACTTTCATCAACAACACAAATTTGCCAGACATAACTAGCGCTGAGCAAGAAGGGCAAGTGATCTGTCCTCTTTCCATTGGACAACAACAAGATTCTACATCTCATTACTTAAGAGTCGAGTCAGCTCAGCCATACTCACTACAAATGTTCTTCTAGTACAAATGTACGATACTATTTGGAGATAAACAACCTGCTGCTCACATAATGATCGCAACTTCTAAGCCTTGATCCATCCATAAACCACCAAATGATCATCAGAGGCTGATTGAGTACATAAGCAACAGCCACAAAAATTGAGAAGAAGGTATCTGCACAGCTAACGACCCCGTCCACGGCCACGACCACGTCCACGGCCCCTGCCACGGCCCAATGCTCTCCCTAGATTCAGAATCAGCAAAATTTGTGTAAGACTTGACATAAAAAATAGTATCATACTATTTGGTGAATGGTAGAACAATTAGTTACCTGCAGTTGGTTTCTTGGGCTTGACTCTAGGAGTCTCCTCGACCAGCAAAGTCTCAAGATTTAAGCTGTCAGGTAAGATATAGTACCGAATGTTGTTGCCCCTCACACTAAGGTGATCAAGGGTAACAGGAGTTTTCCCTTTTAGTGTAA
This sequence comes from Iris macrosiphon, assembly GCA_036927795.1. NCBI lineage: Eukaryota > Viridiplantae > Streptophyta > Magnoliopsida > Asparagales > Iridaceae > Iris > Iris macrosiphon. The sequence goes on along the minus strand of JAYESA010000010.1, from coordinate 71,364,677 downwards.
GTTTCACCGTCTTCAGATGAGTATTCATACTAATATCCACTCCTGTTGACAAACAAGTTTAGCACCTCAGATTCTAGGCTAAGAAATCTCAACATCAGAATACCATTACAACTGCAATAAATGACTTTCACTAGTGAATTTGAATTTGTCAGCTAGTTGCACTAACCACTGGAGAATATGAAGTAACAGCTATTACATGCACTCTCTTCATCATAATAATATATGTGAGAACTCCTATATAAAATAAGACCTATCACAATACAACCAAGATTAGACTCTTTAGTTGAAATTTTCAGATATTTCAGGTGACAAGTTCATATATCAGGTCTTTTTTTTTTCTTAAGGCAAGAAGGAAGAGAGCACTCTGGAAGGATTAAATAGAAGCTACAACACAAGAGATGAAAACTATTTGGTAATTGATAGTATTAGGTAACTCAATTGTTTAACAATAATTTAGTTACGCAACCATTTGCATTTTATCAGTACGGAAGAACTAAAATAGCACTATTTTGATCACTTTGCCAAGTAATAATAGCTAATTATCTGACCGATTGCATGTTTACCATAAGTAGATATTACAAGAAATGGAGCAGGAAGATTACTCATTTCGTTATCAGGAACTTTTACAAAAAGAAGCCCTAATAAGTTCAGCACAATCCATCAGCAGAATCTATGTTGAACAGTAACGAAAACGATACGACACTCTTCAGACAAGGCGACACGGATTTAGCACCTTTTGTGGTGTGTCCTAGTGTATTTTGGAGTGTCATTAGTGTAGTATCTGATACATGTCCGACACGATGCACCACAGCATGGAACTTCGGAGTGTCCATGCTTCCTAGGCCAGAATCCTTAAGATAGCAATTCATCACTCTCATTGTAAGACTAGTTAACCAGACATAAGGAATAGCTCTTATCGTGCAACCATTTAGGTTGACTCCCTCAGGTTGACGAAAAGAAAGGCAATTATTCTCAAGTAGTGTCGTCGAAAGCGGCCACATAGGCACCCAAAGACCTTACATAATTTAAGATGTACCAGCTAGGTAGCCCATAAGTTCACACATATTTGGCTGCCCTCAATTATCACGATGAGGTGCAATTTCCTATAGAAGGGCTGTTTTAGTGTCAAAATGTTATCAGGCAGTTCCATTGAAAGAAGTGTCAACTTGTACACTTATCTTACTAGGTATATTGGAATATGGGGTTCAATTTCCACCTTAATCACCTGATACCCTACAAAGCCGTGGGCTAACAGTAGAGAAAGGAGTGCTGGGAAGATAAGGCTGTTACTAGTCGACCAGGAGCCAGCCTCCATCTAGCTGCCTCCAACAGATTACTGCATCTTCGCCCGGCCACCACAAAGTAACAACATATGGTAAATTTCACTTTTTTTCTCCTTTAACTATAACTGTATACTAACAAAAGGACACAATCATTGTTTATATCTCTAGGATTAAAGGGATGAGACGGATATTGGTTTGAAATTGGAGGATACTAAGAAATATGATCTCTCTACCAAGGATGCGACACTTGAATAGGATGATCCCAAGAAGAATGAGATGGGATAATTTCTCGACTAGGAAGATAGCTCTGTTCTAAAAGGCGGCCGCCTAGGCGCTAGGTGCCCGGTGCCCGCCCGATGTCCGCCTAGGCGCCCGTCTAGTCCCCCTGATGCTCGACTATACATATTTAGGGTTCTATTGACTCTTTTTGCAATTTTTAGTATGTTTTTTAGATTTTATTTTATTTTATTGAAACGTCTAGGCGGACTAGGCACTAGGCAGCGGCTGTCCGCCCGCCTAGCGCTTTTAACAACCTAGGAAAATAGACGAATTTTTTGGGACTAATATTACGACATCCATATCAGATACTACATGGAGAAGAATACAACTTGCATCCTTCCCTCTTCTTGGCAATAGTCTTTTAACTTTATATTACTTACGTTTAATGTCTTGGATATACCTTTATATCTTATTTTTGTTAGTTTGTCTTCAATTGAATTCAATGCAGTGTCAATTCATTTTAAATGGGTGCTTATTTATGGTTGCCAGAGGTATTTCTCTTATTTCTTATTAACGATATATATGACCAAACTACTAAACTTTGGTGGATTTAGGTTAGATAGCGACTAGCAACTTCTTGAGGTTCAAACTATAGAAGTTTCCTTTTAAAACATTGGATTGGGTTAAGTTCAATCCAGAGTAGGGAACCTTCTGCAGGTTCATTACAAAAGTATCCCTTTTATTAATTTGTTTCCTCTTCCTCATTCTTTCCTAACTGATTTCTCTATAAATTTAAGGATTTTTATTGTGACAGTAATTGAAACCTAAAAATCAAGTCCAACCTTTACTAGCCAAACCGTGTCCTACAGGCATCTGATGCTACCAAAACCTATACTTCCAGGTCAGTCTGTTAAACAGAGCCTTACTCTCATTCAAGATGCAATGGGAACCCATAAGAGCACTCATTATTGGGTCAAGTGGAATCCCAATAGGGCTTGGGTTAGAAAACTAATGAGGGGTCAGCCAGACCAAAGGATCATAGGACCATAGTTAGAGCAGAAAAGAAATATTTATGTGAAATGATGTTGGTTGTCATTGTGGGAGGGAAAGTTCTCCCTTCATTTGCTTCTAAACCATATGTAACTTTTCCTCTTTCGCAATCATTCTCATCTCTCGCTTCCTCCACCCTTTCTAGCCCTACACTCGTGTCTACCTCCACTTATATATTCGGTTTGTCTTAATAATTTTTCAACTAGAGCCAAATGACCCCTTGATAAGTTTATCCATCCCAGAATCCTTCAAGTAGATTCAATTATGCACTTGTACATTAGGCTTAAGCTCAAACCTGAAATTCCCTTTAAAGTCATTTTTTGTATATCCGGGTCAGTTCACCAGAACCTATAAATTCTTGTTGGAAGTGCTCAATTCAGTGGTGGCACTTATATATTTATGCTTGTTTTCCTTCGACTTTGGATGGAAGGATAACGCTCAAATCCTCTTCAAAAGATCCAAGAGAGTGTGTGACTGTGTATACTGCATGATGGAACAATCAGACAAAAAGTCTAAACCGTTGGATTTGACTTTTATGTTTGTAAAAAACATTGTAAATTAACTTACCTCTAAAGACGAATCACTTACAAAGCACAGTTACTTCAACACAAGAGTTAATACTTTATGGATAATCTGTTAATCGAAAAGTGTGTCGAATACCCCTCTTCTACCATACTTCTTCATACAATTGATTGTTGTGTCCAAAGTATTGAGGACATATGATAGCTATATCATGTTATGTCATTACAATTTAACCAAGTATGAAGATGAAATAAGGCTTCAACATCAAGGTCTAACCCTCAAAAGTACTGCATCTCCTAGTTAGTATTGTATTCCTTAATCTATATCCTTAATAAACAATTATATTTATAGCTATGAAGGGGCTTGGTGTTTCTTGAATGTAAAATAACAGAGGGCAACTATTGTCCAGTGATACCAAAAAGAGGACTAACCATCAATTAATAGACCAAGTAGTCAGCCGGTTAATCTGATTAATCGGCTGGCTGGTTAATCGAAAAATTCAAGGGCCATGTAATTGTGATTAATCAGAAGTATTCTGTCAATCGGTTACCACCATGGACCGAGTGCATAACAAAAACTGCTTAATATAACATTAAGCCATGGTTTCTTAGTTTTTCATATATTTATAGTATCATATTGAACTTAATTGTATATATGATAATGTGCATTTTCGTGTACCTACCGTACCCTCTTCTTAATTCTTTTTCGAAACTAGATGTGCCAATGTATCTGCACTGATAGCATTTCCTATCTTATGGACCTGTTTCCATGCTTCGTAACTATCACTGTCCTTTCTCTCTTGCATACAAGGAATGCATATAAGATTACCCTCAAAAGAAATATTGGTGTTATGTGGAAAGAAAGCAACTAATGAACATATTCTCCATTATGCGTTATGTACCTTCCCTACAAGGTGTACGCCTTGTCATGGAAAATAATGGACCGAATATCGTGGAATTGTTCCCTTGATGAGGAGGAATAGTTTATAATTTTACATACCTACGAGTATGGTAACAGATCCTAGACTGGATGATGTAAATTTGTATAAAATTGATATACAGCCAAGGGCCACAGCCACTAGTCAGCATTACTTGGAAACTTGAACAATAGACACGTGTCAGTGTTCAGATGCTCAGAAGTGTCTGCTACGGACAAGGTAATTAAAGGCGCGTGGCTCAAAGGGTGTAGAGGACCGAGGCATGAGGCATGAGGGACGAGCCATGAGGCGAGGTACACATTTAGTAGAAACAATTATAAATCATAAATGACAATATGTAATAGATATTGAAAGTGGATGTGAGTATGAATACAAAAACAAGAAACTTCATTTGTGTTGTATGAAGAACTAGATATATAGATTCACATAGGAAAGTAAAAGAAGAACAAACCAAAGGACATATTGGGTTACACAGGGAAGGAAAGGTTTCTAGTCGGGGAGCAATGAAGGGATTGAAAGCAGCATTAAATAAAAAGCAAAGGGAGCAAGAAGAAGAAAAGGAAAAAAAAACATGAAAAAATAAATAAATAAATGTGTTAGATGTTTTGGGTATGTCAAAAGAAAAGCACAAAATAAAATAATAAGAAATAAGAGCATGGGGGAAACACAGCAAAACTGGAAAGAAAAACAGATTTAAAAAAACTTCAATAATAGATAATAAGAAGAATAATAACAGTCATGGAGAACCAAGAACTGTGAGAGACTACAGATTTGAGAGCAGGAAGAATACTCTAGGGATTTTTTCCCTTCTGATCTTTTGATCTATGAGAGTTGTTTCAGTTTCTCTCTTGTTTCGGTTTATCTTTGAAAGGATATAAATGACAGATCCAATGGTGGTCCATGCTCAATTAAACAAATTCATTGTTTAGTAAAATAAACATATAAAAAGAAATGCAATATTCATTATATCTGTGAGGCGAGCGCCTCACTTGGGCATGAGCCTTACAATGAGGCTCCAAGAGGCATGCGCGCCTCATGAAGGGAGACTCTCTTCACACTTAGGTGCTGAGATTAGAGCCTCGTGCGCCTCAAGCCTCATGCACGCTTTTAACAACTTTGGCTACAAAACTTCATAAAAAGTTGACACTTAGGCACAGTTAGACTATGTTGATGTGTATGCAAGCATGTGTATTGGAACAATATCTAATTACCCCCATAGCTTCAAATTATGGTCCATGTGATCTGGACAATTTTTTTATGCAATCTAGATTTCACCTCTTTCTATTAAAGTGTTAACATCATAGCAGAATTATGTACCATCATGATTATATCACTTCAACAGTCTTGACAAGTCCAATTGACCTTGAGTTAACCACAAAAACATGTCAAAACTGGAATGTCTGAGAAATTTAGCCTACTATAGGGCATGTCAAAAATCTTGAAAATTGAAGTGTCCGAGTAATTTTGTCAGATTTAGAGTAAGAGCGAATTAAATGCTTCTCCAGAACCGAAGTACCTATGTTAAAACTTCGATCCTAATAGCACTGGGGTTGGATCCTCTGTTTATAATTCATTGCCACTGTTAATTCGCCAACTTACATGACCAAACTTATATCCACTCAATATATAGTAGAGAAGCATGCTTGCTTGGTGCGACTTATGTATCCCCGAAGATGCTTTGGCACTACCCAATTTTAGAGGATGATAGACTGTTAATCAATTTTTTAAGGGGAAGAGAGAGGAGGGGAAGCGAATTGGAAGTGGTCATGATTCTTAATCTACCAGTATAGTTATCCTTTTTTTTTTCCTATTTTGTCTTTATGAACCCTTTCATGTCTTTCTTTTTCACTACTAATCTAACCACACATTGGATGAACTGGTGGTTATGAGAACGTTTACAGATGGCCTCAACAAGATATCAACTAACTCCATCCAGACTTAACAGCTAATTGATTGATACTGCCTTATAAACTATCTAATACAAGACATCTCAACCAAGGTTCGCAGTATTGGTATCGGACCCTTCCTATGAGAATCGGAATAGGTCGTAACGGCCGTATTGTAAGTTTTGGATCAGAGTATTGGATTATTTGCTATCGGAAAGCAAATAATTATTAATACATATTAAAATTTTAGAATTTTTTTTTTATACATTGAGGCATAATTTTAAATATTTTATGTGTTGTTGTTTAGTAATTTTGGAATTGAATGAAATAGTAGTCACCCTTGCCAATTACCCCTGCCAATTGGTTTACTTGTGATATATAAATTTTCTTCTTTTACATGCTTTTACAATCTTACTATGCTTTTACAATCTTGCCTATTGGATATTTTTTGTTCAATTTTCTTTGTCGAATTGACTAGAAAAGAGACCTCCAATGTGAGTATTGATCATTATCGGTATCGGTCAGTATCGGATTGGGACATACAAAACCGTATCGATATCGACTGTATCGGATCGGTATTGGCCGATACTACAAACTATAGATATAAATGTTACAATAAAACTTCAATTCCAAGAATTTCGGTTTCTGATGGTTGTTGACACTTTTCACACTCAACTAAACATAAAATAAAGACAAAAGTTCAATAAGTGAAATCACCTTCAAAAAAATCAATAAATGCCAATGTAACGTAAATGCGTAGAGAATATTAGGAGCAATTGGAGGCTCATCCTCATAGATCAGGATAGACATAATATCTACCCTTCAGCATCTGTCAATAATAAGATATCAGTTTGTTCATTTTCCCTCTCTTTGACAACTGCAAATGTGCTATTAAATAGATTGGATATGAAGGTAACAATCACCAACTTTCTGGCATTGCTCCAAACAAGTACCTCCCTAGTTTTCCATTAACCAACGTCTAGATAAGCAACCAAACGAGAGCCGAAACTAAACTCTTACAGATCTAATGGCATCCAAAAAATGCCATTCTTTACTATGGTTGTTAACAATTTTGGTCAGAACCCATCATGCTTATCTGAGACACTACAGAAGATTTTAGTACGATCTAGAAAAGTTTCCAAGGGCTTTTTGAAAGGGAACTGAACATCAGAAGAAAGTACCAGTAATATATTAAAATCTTTAACATTGATCCTCTCACGGTCTCGCCAATTTACATCCTTGGATAACATCAACAAACTTCTGTGCACAGTGATAAACCAATCAAAGAAAGCCATCTAAATGCAGTTGCAAACTAAGTCTTTTATAAGAAAGGAATAACGGTTATCCAAAATTTCAGAAAATCAAACCCTTGGTAACTAGGAAATTAACAACCAATTTGCCTGGATTTCAATTTTAACCACACTTACAAATTTATTTGGACGAATATAAAATAAAGCCAATCATAAAAAAGTTAAAAGTCATGCAGTAGAGCAACATATTTGATTCCAACCTCATGCAACATAGCCTGAGTCTATGCAACATAGACTTGTTCTAACTGCATAGCTTGGTTTCCGAAAATAACTTTATATAACGCACACTATTATTCCTATCCAATCAACAATCACTGTATAGAGCACATGTGATTACTAACCAATTTGCATAAGAACTGGACTCTTAGACTATATTCAAGTTATCTCCCATGAATATGTAGTGTTTAACGGTCAACATGTTTGATTAGGCAAAAAGCATAGTGATCATCATCATGTTCTTTAACTTGGAGTTTGCTTTTGACTCTCTAGAACATTCTTAATGATTAATTTAACTTTCATACAGCAAAACCTGCTGTCTACTTTCTAGAAAATAGTGCCATGCCACATTCTTGTACACATAGTTCCCTAGTAGGATTTTTTTTTTCTTCTTTTTTGCCTCTTGCTTCTTAGTAGAACGATATCAAAATGGTTAGGTCTCATATTGCCAACTAGACCAATAATATTTGCTGAGAATTTGCATTGTGCAACACGGAACTAGAGTCGGTTATATCACCATATCATAGAAACTATCCTCGCCGTTCTCGTACGTTTTGTAAGCCAATCCACTTCGTTTTGTCACCTCACAAAGAAAAACTTTCCTAAGCATTAAAAACAAATATTTTCCTGCAATGTCCTTGAATGAAACAGCATATCCTATATTCATATGTCAGTCTCCATCCATAACAAAGGACTGATCTATTCATTGGCTTGAAGGGCCTTGATCCCTTCTCACATTCTAGAAACAACTAAAAAATAACAAGCACACACCCCTAAAAGTTTAAAAAAATGCTTGCAGAATATATTCCAGAAAATAATTAGGTCTTGTAACCCCTCGCTTCTCAAAACAATCTCCTACTCCCTACGAAACATTGCTATCATCTCCGTTGCAATGGTGCATCATCTCATCCATTGTCGTCGCGAACGCACTGCAGTTCTGTTGCAACCATATCGCAAAACCCTTGTCCGCCACCTACTACACAAATAACTTTTGTCCCTCTTCCATTAGGATTCTTCTTCCATTCCCAAAAATTTTCCATACAAAATTATAAATGGCCTCAAGAATATGTAAATTTTAGGGTTTCGTAAACGAAAACCCATATGTTCGTCTCAGTTAAAACCCTAACCCTGATTTAGAATCCATGGTATAGAAAGAAAGAAGAGGAAGACCTGTGATGGTGCCATGAACAGTTGTCCCGTTCTTGAGCTCGATGGTAACGGTCTCGTTGTTCAGCTTCATCAAAAACCTAACCAAAAATTTCACAAAAAATATCAAAATGATCAGTAAAATGAGGAGAAATAGAATCAAAAGGGGAAGATATCAATATATGAGAGAAAGGAGACAGAGAAACCTAACGAGCTTCATTCTTGATTCTTGAGAGAGTGAGGAAGAGAGAGGCGGAGGAGCGGCAGCAGCTAGGGATCGGAGCGGAAAGCCGAGATTATTAGGAATTGCGGGCGGGAGGACTAAAATCCCTTTAGTTTTGATAGATCTTGGCCGTTCGCAATAGAATCCCGGTATGGGCTTCATGGGCTTATTAAAGTGAACCACTTTTTAATTCCAAACTAACAATAAAAATAGGAACATTTTTAGTTCTATTTAATTTCTTACAATATTGGTATTACCATATCATTTTTAGTTTATTGAATTTGAGGCTCGTCTTGATATGATATAGAGTCCAAATGGTACCAATGAAAATATGTAGCCCAATGTTCACTTCGCTATAGGCCAGAGACGACCTTGGGGTAAGCCTGACAAGCCATCTGGCTTGGGCACCCCTCCCACCCCCCCGGGCTAGGGCAACCCCTCCAGACATCTAAGTCTCCATATTTTCGCCAATAGAGCCTTCGTGGTCCACTTTAACTCCTCTATGTCAATTGAACTAGCAATCCACCAGGCCTATATTTTGAGTTCCCACTAGAAAGACCTCGATTAGCTCAAGAAATTCAAAATCCGAGCTATATGTCGTCGTCAGAATTGGAGACTTTGACGTCACTTCTAATCCCAATCGCAATCAATTTTTGGATATATTATTTTCGTGTCAAGATCAAGGGCAACCAAATTTATCTCCGGTTAGGACAACCTAATCCTTTGGGCCGACCCTGCTATAGGCTCATGTAAATTCGTAAAATCATTGAAATGCTACCAATCGAGCTTAGTTCTTGTATTATCTATTATAAGTGATTTTTATAAAACACTTGCAACAAGTGTGCATTAACTTGTAGTCAAAGAGATACATAGTCATGTTATTTTGACATATTTATTTTTAGGAACAACTAATCTGTGAAACGCATCAAAAATATATAAGTATCTTCCTATAGTACATAGCAGTTTAGAATAAGCGAATTTGTTGATGTTGGCTCTCGTAGAAACGCAACGATAGAGGGTGGTACAATTTTGAAATGAAAAGGAGATAACCAACATCATGAAAATGGATGTTATATGTGTTTGAACCTATTAAACTCAATAATTTAGTGAGTAATTCTCAATTAAAAATTAGTATGATTTAAGAAATAAAAAATATTCCAATCACATATCTTTATATAAGTCTATATTTCCTTGAAAAAGAAATAAAAAATATAATCCTAGTCATAAATATGGAAAAAAAAGTGTGAGTCATGATCAAATATATGATGTACTAGATTATTACATGCATAAATTACCAAAAAAAAACAAAACTCAAACTAATATAGAATAAGATTACAGAATATGTCAATCAAATTTTCATATGCTAAATAGACTCAATAAATAAACCATCAAATAATTGATTGAACCAGGTGATTCTTCGACCAGTTGTTAACAAGTACTCCTAGGACTAATAATGGCATTATGACCCGAAAATTATCTAACCTGGATGTGAACCCCTATCTTGAACTGACACTATTTGGATCTAAAAACTAGACTCGTTTGAGTTTTCTAATCAGATCCAGTTGACATTTTTTCTTCTTCTATCCGACTGAGGTCCAACGACCTGTTAGCACAAATATTACATCTATATATTATTATCACTTTATATACAGTTCAGTTTATGAAGCATAATGTGAATTACAGTTTATGAAATAATATGTGAATTTGTCTGATTGTACTATTATATTTGTAGATAGCATATAATAATAGGTTGATGAAGCTTTCTTGTCATAGGTTATGTTGGATCCATAAAATGATCATATGTAAAAGGTTGGTGTGACATTATCGGCTATGTTATCACGTGAAAACATATTATCTTTTGTTTTTGGCTAAATTTCAACTTGATCTCAACTATTCAATTTTTTCAAGTAGATACCTTAAACTTTAAAACTAGATAACTTGATATCATCTTGAATATCCAATAGTTGATGGTATCAAGTTAACTATTTTCGAAGTTTAGGTTATTAAGTTAAAAAAACTTGAATAATTTAGGGTATCAAGTTGAAATTTAGCCTTTGTTCACACAAAAAAAGGAAAAGGAAAAGGAAAAAGAAAAGAAAAAGAAAAGAAAAGAAAAGAAGATTACAAGTATTTAATTGCGTGAAAATTTATATGTTTGGAAATTATCAGTAATTTGTTATGAGGCTTCATTCATTTTATTAATTCTGATAATTTTGTTGCATATATATGAATATCTAACTATGAATTTGTGATGCATCTGGAAATTGTTGATTTTTTATAAACTTCGTCCTAATTCTTGAACCTAGTGTCTAACTCTGAGTAAGAAGATGTTCCCTTGGAACGGTCACTTTGTACTTGATAGAGGAACTAAACTCTGTTGTGAATTAGAAATGTGTGGGCGGGAACTGACTGTAGGGTTAATATGTTAAATTTGAATTGGAAGAAACAATTGTTAGATGACCAAGGAATGGGTTTGGGATTTCATAATGCGGGCTGTGATCTAAGCCATGACCGATAGATTTGGATCGGGCTAACCAGTGGACAGGTTGGGCCAAGTGACTAAGCTAAAGCTTGTGTAGTCTAGTAATGGGCCAGGTTCCACTAATTGGGCTTTGGGCCAGAGCCCTCTGGCAGTTTTATAAATAGTTATAAAAATTATTAGTAGTTAGTCTTTGTCTTTAAATAATAGTTGTTAGTTAAATTCATTAGGGAAACAAATAATTGTTAGTACATAATGGTTAGTTATTAGAAATTATTGGTTAAAAAATTAGTTGATAGGTTAGTCTAATCAAGAATAATTAGTTAGATAAATTTAGTCAGTAATTATAAAATTAAGGATTAGTTAGAGACTAGAATTTCTAGAAGAGACCAAATAAGTTATGAGTTAGTTTTGAGGTTATTTGAATGAGGATCAAACACCCATACATTTTGCTTTTAGGTGGACTTAGCACCATCTTCACCATCGGATGAGGCAAGTACACTATAATTGATCATTTACTTTGTATATCTGTATTCCATTTATCTAATATTGGACACTTGATTGACACGAGTTATTGTACATTGATTGTGTCTTGATTATATTATGATTGCATCATTGGGGATATGAAAATATTTAATCTATATGTGACCAAACCCCCATAGTGTAATATTGTGAATAGCTTAGTTGCACATCGTGTACGTGTGGCTAAGCCATACCGTATTCTATTGTGCTATTGTACTTACCAGTCGGTACATATTAGAGTGATATTTCATTCACTATTGCATGATTGTGTTTTTATTGTTTCAGTCATTATACTATTGTCCAGTATTGCAGGTTAGTCATTTAATTACTTGTTGTATTGCATTACAATTTTACTTAGTATTGAGTTCATTTGTAGGATTGTACTTTGCTCCTTTCCTGATTGGATACGTTGCATGTGACCTCTACCCTAGCTTCTTTGGCCATAGGATGAGGTGACAACATATGCTATTGAGGATACCGCTCAAGACTTAAAGATTGTTTCAAAGATGTAGTAATTTCATTATAGAGATTCATTTCAGATGTATATTGATAATTTATGGTGATTTACCGAATTTTTCTCCAGGGAGTTGAGATGTTTGATGTACTAAAATGATATAGTGGACTGTGGTGATGTATGATTGTGCTTGGGTATTTTCACGTATTTTAGTACTGTGATGAGAAAATCAATAATTGTGATTATTTGGAAACTATTGAGGTTTAGAACAGCTGACTACCACTGTTAACAACGATGTAGGCTGAGTGCGCTCACAACCCATACCCGATATCGTGGGCGCGTGGCGTGACACATTTTCAGTGGTGGCCCATGCAGGTATGCCTAATATTGCTTAGGGTTTAGAGTGATATTGGAAAACATGTTAGACTAGAAAATTCATCACAACATAGGCCGATTGTGTTATTGTATATTTTATTTGTCGCATCTCCTAAATTTCTGAGAATGACTAAGAGATGTGAGGCTATGGTTACAATCCTACGACTCTCGAGGGATGGTAGTCTTCTCTATCTTTACTAGCTTCTCCGTTCTTTAGGATTTTTGCCAACTACTAGTTACTGTTATAATAAACTATTCAAACTCCTCCTTTAAATAAAGTCTTATGAATTAAACCTCTACATACATTCAGTTGATCCAATAAAGCTTAAGATCCAAACATAGTACTACCAATAATCAATGTACCAAGATTTCTTATCTTATCTACATCGTTTCAAAACCTTTTTTTCGTTAAAAGCATTAATCTTAGAGAAGTTTAAATTTAATTTTCCTAAACATTAATCCTAGGCCCAATGCATAGAATTAGAAAATATTCTAATCACAAAGTCTATATAGATTAGGTATTCTATTAGAGGACCGGCCCATCTCACTTCTAAATAACAAAACTTTCCTATACCACAAGGAAATGTTCTCCGAATAATTCCAGAGGGCCAATATATATATATATATATATATATATATATATATATATATATATATATAGAAAAAAAGGGATATGAGCCATAGGCTCATATCCTACATGAGCCAATGCACATGTGGACCAATATGAATTGAGTATACTAGTGCACATGGGTGCACTTGGGATGTAGGAATCCATTCCTATTGGTTCACATGTGTATGTCTCATATAGGAATATGAGTTTGGCTCATATCCCGTTTACCCTATATATATATATATATATATATATACACACACACACACACACACACACACACACACACACACACACAAAACACAAACACAAACACAAACACACACACATACACACCTTCTTAGTCATTTCTAAAAGCTCAGGAAATATTATTTTAGGGTTCTTCATCTCTACCTAATTTTCTACAGCCTCATGAATCAAAATTGCCCATCCAATGAGTTTTGGTCCAGTTAGCTTTTGATCAATCCGAGATTCATATGCTTCTATCCCAATTATTAATAATCAGAATAACGGATACTCATCTTGATCAGAATCGATCCTTATAAAAAAAAATTCCTTTTAAACATCCACTTAACTCTCAAGCAAATGAATTGCCTCTTAAGAACCGATACTTACACATGAAGAACAGATACTCATCTTAGATTAATACCAGAATCAATTTTATAATCCATTCCTCCTGAAATTGTTAACAACCGATACTCACACTTGAAGAACTAATATTACACTTAAAGACACTAACACGAACATCTTTACAGATACTAACACGAACATCTTTTGGTAGTTACACAGAACAAATATTTACACAGAACTGGTACATACACAGAGCAGATACTTACACAAGAACGGAACAAATACATACACTTGAATAAATGATACTTACAGAATATACATGTACACTGATCTCTTCTTATCATAATAGATCTCCTTGTTTCTCGAGAATATATACTTACATTGATCTTCTTTGGTAATTTGGAACTTGCATAAATACTCCTTTGAAAATTCTATGGATAGAGTTGAGAGAATATTTGATGACCTACTACGGCGTGATAGATGCACACTATATCCATTTATCTGAGTCATGAAAAGTGAAAGTTATTGCAGCCAGATACGCACTGGTGCGACACGTGCTCTAAGTTAATGTAATTTCAGGTATGTATAGGTTTCAGATATTATTGAGACTTTGTCCTAAATGTATCATGTTTGGTCTCCTATTTCCACTGGAAAGTTATACTTTGAGTTGCTTGACTTCGTTTAAATTAATAAATGGATAGATTTTTAGAAGAAAAAAAAACTTTTCCTAGTTTCTTCTCCAAATTGTTGGGATAATTTCTAATGCAAAACCTACAAAATACAACAATTCCTGAATAAGGTTCCAATATATATAGAAATTTCTACTTGATATTTCTAAAAATCCATTAAAACTTTCAAGTGTCTATGACCCAATCCCTTTATTTTCAAGCTCAAGCATAATACTTTATATATATATATATATATATATATATATATATATATATATATATATATATATATATATATATATATATATAATTGTTTTAGTAAGATTATTTAGGAAGAATAAAAGATAGTTCCATTACCTAGTTGCTTTATTAATTTTCCTGAATCATTTCGATTAGTAAATATATGGGTATCTTTGGAATAAAATTTTCATAGTGAAGCCTAATATTTCCTATTATACACTAAGGACATAAATATAATTCGGTAGAATAAAACCTCGTTTGTGCAAGTTACGATCTTGAGAATTATAAACTTTGAGTTGCAACTTATTTGGAAGAAAATATCATACTCAGATAATAGTAGAGTTTTTAGAAACTTAGTAGTAGAATAATTGAGACTAATATATTGACGTATAGATTCTAGAAATATGACTTAGAGATTAAATGACTAGGTAATGTTTAGTTGAGTAATTGGTGAAGTAAACCAAGAAGTGAATTACAAACAATTAGATTCTTGAAGTTTTATTAGAAGTTGCATGATCATACATTGGAGATCAAAAATTTATGCGTCAAAATTTTGGGCAAACTCAATCTAGTGAAAGAATTTAAGATCTGACCATATATTACAAAGATATGAAACAAGCAGAAATATGGATTTGGAGAAAATTAGGTGACTTCAAAGGAGTGAAGGATGTTTGAATTCAAAATAAATGAAAATAGCCTAAGAGGGTAACTATGGAGGAATTGAAAGAATTGAGAAATATTTTTGGAGTCGGAATTAGTTAGTCGTTAAGTAAATGACGCAAAAGTAACCAAAAAGGGAATGATTTTCGATAGCTATCATTATCCTTTGAAATAAATTTCTCTTCTCCTTCTATTCTTGTCCTGAAAATATTCTGGACAATCCGACATTTCTTCTCCTCGCGTACTTCTCGTATGGGGCTATCTAGATCTGTTCATCCCAATCATGTCATTTTTAAATTTTGAGGAATTTTTTTTTTAAGGAGGTAGATTTGTAACCACAGTTTCCGAAAATCTAGAATTTAAATTTTTCTTAAAGTATGTTTAATAAATAAAATTTTCCAATAATTATTTTCCTTAAATAAATACCTTAATAATAAATTTGGAATAAAAAGAAGAAGGGAGTGGCACTTTAGTAATTAAGGAAGAGGAGATGGCATTTTGGTAATTAACTAGAATTTCTAGATATTTAGGGAAAGATATTTATCAAAATCTCTAACTACCTTAACCACTTTGTAACTAACCCTCAACTAACTAGAAGACTAGAAGGTTCCTAGGAGTTCTATAAATATGGTCATACTTTTAACCAATTCTCATTCTTAAAACAAATTCAATTCTTAAGTCGTTTTAACCCATGGGCTTAGCCCATTCTCCTCTGATCTAAACCAAAGAGAGAATTGTGTCTCCTCTCCCCACAATCACTAGCTCCACATCAAGAAGCCACAAACCGTAACCGCCTCGCCATTGATGGAGATGAGAGCTCGAAGCTTCCTCCATGGCGCAACAGGCTGAGCCTTGCCTTGCCTCGACACTCTCCTCTGTCGTACCTCCACTCCAGTCGACGACAACGTCGGAGATCAACCTCGCCCGACGTCCTCCACCACGAAGCTCAACGGAGTCTTCGTCTTCCCTACGACTCGCGGTGGAGCAAGGATAGCTCCGACGATCGTCTTCATCTTCTACGATGATGACCATTAGATCGTTCCAGTAAGTAATCCTCTTCCTCGGACTCGTTTATTTCTTTGATTTTGGGCTCTGATCAATTTCTTCGAGTTCGCTTGATCGATCGGATCATCACAGAGGTTCTTGAAGATCCGGTCTCCGTCGGCGGTTTCCTTCACCGACTCGAGTTCAACCACGACCTCAAGGACAGAGGAGGCGGCAGTCGGTCGATCCGACGAACTGGTCGGTGATGAAGATCCGCCACTCACCTTCGGTAATTAACCGACGTCGCCGGGACTCACACGCCATGGAGTCTTTCTCCCGTAGCAGGATCGGTTGTCGGTGAGAATTCGATTCTCTTAAGAAATTCTTGATTTGATTTCAGTTGATCATTCTTAGATCTAATCTTCGAGTAGTGTTCTCTATTTTTGATCGTTTCAATTCGAATTGATATCTTATTTTTGATCAGGATAAACTTTGCATGACAGGTGCTCGACGCTAGTTCCCAGCGGAGGATCGACAAACTTTTGGAGGTGTTTGATCACCTGAATGGAGTGAGACGAGGCTTCAGCGCTTGGTATATTCTTCCAGAATCATTTTCATCCATTATTGATCAATCTCGACACCTGATCTCCAATACTCTGCTGTGTCAAACTCGTGTAGAGTACTGCGGGAGTATCCACGCATGGATTAAGACACGAGTATATCCGAGTCTCATGTATTACTTCCTAAACTCCGTCCTAATTCCTGAACCTAGTGTCTGACTCTGAGTAAGAAGATGTACCCTCGGCATGGTCACTTTGTACTCGACAGAGGAACTGAACTCTGTCGTGAATTAGAAATGTGTAGGCGGGAATTGACAGTGAATTTGAATTGAAAGAAACGGTCGTTAGATGACCAAGGTATGTGTTTGGGATTTCATAGTACCGACTGTGATCTGAGCAAGGACCAATAGGTTTGGATCGGGCCAGCTAGTGGACAAGTTGGGCCAAGTGACTAAGCCGAAGCTTATGCAGTCTAGTAATGGGCCAGGTTCCACTAACTGGCCTTTGGGCTAGAGCCCTCTAGCAGTTTTATAAATAGTTATAAAAATTATTAGTAGTTAGTCTTTGTCTTTAAATAATAGTTGTTAGTTATTCATTAGGGAAACAAATAATTGTTAGTACATAATGGTTAGTTATTAGAAATTATTGGTTAAAGAAGTTAGTTAATAGGTTAGTCTAATCAAGAATAATTAGTTAGATAAATTTAGTCAGTAATTATAAAATCAAGGATTAGTTAGAGACTAGAATTTCTAGAAGAGAGCAAATAAGTTATGAGTTAGTTTTGAGGTTATTTTAATGAGGATCTAACACCCATACATTTTGCTTTTAGGTAGACTTAGCACAATCTTCACCATCGGATAAGAAAAGTAAACTACGATTGATCCTTTACTTTGTATTTCTGTATTGCATTCATCTCATAATGGACACTTGATTGACACGAGTTTTGTACATTGATTGTGTCTTGATTGTATTGTGATTGCATCATTAGGGATGGGGAAATATTTAATATATATGTGACTAAACTCCCGTAGTGTAATATTGTGAATAGCTTAGTCGCACATTGTGCATGTGTGGCTAAGACGTACCGTATTCTATTGAGATATTGTACTTACCAGTCGGTCACATATTAGATTGATATTTAATTCACTATTGCATAATTGTGTTTCCATTGTTTCAGTCATTGTACTATTGTTAGTATTGTAGGTTAGTCATTTCATTATTTGTTACATTGCATTATAGTTTTACTTAGTATTGAGTTCATTTGTAGGGTTATACTTTGCTCTATTCCTGATTGGATACATTGTAGGTGACCTCTACCCTAGATTCTTTGGCCACAGGCTGAGGTGACAGCACATGCTATTGAGGATACCGCTTAGGACTTAGAGACTGTTTCAGAGATATAGTAGTTTCATTATAGAGATTCATTTCAGATGTATATTAATAATTTATACTAATTTATCGGATTTGTCTTCGGAGAGTTGAGATGTTTGATGTACTAAAATGATATAGTGGAACGTGGTGATGTGTGATTGTGCTTGGGTATTTTCACGTATTTTAGTGTTGTGATAAAAAAATCAATAATTGTGATTATTTGGAGACTATTGAGGTTTAGAACAGCTGACTACCGCTGTTAACAACAACGTAGGTTGGGCGTGCTAACAACCCGTATCCGATATCGCGGGCACGGGGTGTGACACATTTTTAGTGGTGGTCCATGCAGGTCTGCCTAATAGTCTTATTATTTAGAGTGCTATTGGAGAAACATGTTAGACTAGGAAACTCATCACAACATAGGCCGATTGTGTTAGTGTATATTTTATTTGCCGCATCTCCTAAAGTTTTGAGAATGACTAAGATATTCGAGGCTATGGATAAAATCCTACGTCTCTCGAGGGATCGTCGTCTTCTCTATATCTACTAGCTTCTCCATTCTTTAGGATTTTGATCAACCACTATTTACCGTTATAATAAACTATTAAAACTCCTCCTTTAAATAAAGTCTTATGAATAAACCTCTACATATATTCAGTTGGTTTTCCATTGAAATTGAGTTTGGAGAAAATTTTGTTTAATAAGAAACAAAAAGTACAAAGAGATCATAAATAGAAAATTTAAGTACAATATTTTTTATCTGGGTAATGTGACGATGGAGATCGAGTACTGCAGTGACTTTTTTACTCCGTTGGCGGTCTGATGAGTGAATGAGGGATGCTCTATCCTTTTCTTTCTCTCTCTCTCTCTCTCTCTTGAGCTTGTGTGCACATACGTAGCTCACTTGGCGGGATATAGTCTCTGAAGAAAAAAAAGCCAGCCATTGGAACGTCCAAGTTGCTCCTATTTATAGCCATCATGTTTGTGGGCTATATGTACCGCATGTCTCTGTTTGGTGGCCGTAGGGGGCCCCTACAATAAAATTCGGTTGCAACTGTAGGTGCATATGATGGGCAGGCTGTCACGTGTTCTTTATTCTTAACAGGATGTAGTTGGGTACAGGCCGAGCTGCCACGTTGATGTTTATTAAAATTTGCTGTTGTTGAGGAACTGGGCGGTTCTCGCTTTTTGTTTGCGTGACTTGGTCAGCTTGACACATGGTCCGCATTTAGTTGGAGAGAATCACTTCAGTTGCAACATAAAGATTTTATCTCAGGGAACCCTGCCATGTTAGACGCATCGAGTCTGGGACGTATAAGACGCATGTAACACATGGAGTTTGGAACGCATGGGACCAGAGACGCATGGAACGTACAGAGTCTGGAACGCATGGGTCCGAGACGCATGGAACACATAGAGTCTGGAACGCATGGGGCCAGAGACGCATGGAACGTAGAGTCTGGGACGCATGTAGCCAGAGACGCATGAAACGCATAAAGTCTCAAACGCGTATGACTAGAGACGTATGGAACGCATGGAGTCTGGGACTCATGTGGCTTTGTACACGTGGCGCTGTATGCCTTCCAGAAGTCATTATTAGTTTGACGAGAGCTTCTTGTCGCTTAGTATGCTCACATCTTTTGAGGCATCCAGAAAATCATTTTTGTCAGGATTCTGTGTCAGACATAGTCTTTGTGTCAGTCCTTTATGCGGCCAATATTTGGGATGCATGGATGCTGTTTTTTCTTGGCCGCATGATCATTCCGTGGTCTGATTTTTTCTGAGTCTTCTTGGGACGCATGGTTGTTGGACACATGGATCCATATTTTTTATTATTCTACAAGCCCCCTTTAAAGTTTTTAAACTAATAAGTTTGGAATACTTTGAATAAGAAGCATGGGTGAGAGGACTTTGAACCGCATGGACGAGTCTTTGCCAGGCTGTTAAATCTCTATTTAATACAGGATTTGGCTCGATCTTCGAGTAGATTTATGGGGATTTTGAGCCGCCTTTATACATGTTCGCCGAGGGGATAGTTCATTCATTGATGACGGCATATCAAGAACACAACCGCCGCTCTTTATCCTAGATTGCCACGTGGACTGAGTCGGCTCGGGTTCTATGACGCTGTTGCCTATAAAAAGAGGAGAGTTTGGAGAGATAATTTTTTTTTTATTTTCTTCTCTACGTTTTCCTCCGTTGCTGCTATATCCGATGACTGCTATGACCTTCAGAGCTTATTTTTCTTCAACGGCTGCCAAGGGCAAGGGCCTAGCTACTGAGGCTGCGATCCCAAAGAAGAAGGGCAAAGGAAAGGGGAAGACCCCGCCGCCGAGGGCGGCTCCTCTAAGATTCCTTCTGATATAAAAATGCCAGTCAAAGTTTAGGTTCCCTATGGGGATGATGACCCCTCCCCATATAGTGACCCCTTTTGCATGGCTCGTCGCATGGATGAAGAGACATGCGCGACATTTTCCCTTTTATTAGAATTATTCGTGTGAACTTTGGATATTATACTAGAGGTAATATGGACATAGCACAACACCGTAGTCTGTTAAGGATGTCCCACTAGGGGACTTTGGTGGACCTATTACTTCTTGCGCACTTGGAGTGCAAGTAATAAGTTCAGAGCAAAAAATCCTATCAAAGGTGATATGAAGTGATAGGTTTTGTGGACTTACCACCTCTAGCGTACTTAGAGTTAAGTACGGGTGATAAGTTTAGACGATAATCGATATCAGAGGTAATATGGATGTAATAATCGATAGTCAAGTAGGAAGGTTTGCTCAGAGGTTAGAAGGACATGGCAAACTCTACCGGGGATGATGTAAGCATGATAGCTTAGAGGTAACGTGGACGTGAGCAAATCGATAGCCATACCAAGAGATTAGGTACGATCATGGTATTTTTGTGGAAGAAAAAAGAAACGAGCCAGAGGTAATATGGACATGACTATTTTCTTTAGATGAAAAAATGGGCAGCTCATAGTTCAGAGATAATATGGACGTGAACTGTTTGCTTCCATTAAGGATATCCCACTGGGGATCTTCGGTGGACCTATTACTTCTTGCTCATTGGAATGCAAGTAATAAGTTCAAAATAAAACCCTATCCGAGATGATATGGAGGTGATAGGTTTTGTGGACCTATTACTTATTGCGCACCTGAGTGCAAGTAATAGGTTCGAGACAAGCCCTGTCAGAGGTGATATAGACGTGGCATGTTTTATGGACTTAATGCCGCTGGCGTACTTAGAGTTAAGTACGGGTGATAAGTTTAGATGACGACCGATGTCAGAGGTATTTTGGACGTGATAATCGATAGTCATACAGAGAGGTTTACTCAGAGATAATATGGACATGGCAAATCTTGCTAGGGATAATCGGTTAGGACAATAGTTCAAAGGTGATATGGACGTGAACTAATGCCCAAGGGAACTAATGTGAGCGGTCTACCCGAAAACGTGGATAGACCTGAAGGGGGCTCTGCTTGGGAGCTTTTTGAGGATCCACTGTCTGTTGCGTATTTAGGATTCCTGAATACAAACAATGACTTTCATCAAACTTTTGTGGCAAGGAAAGTGCATATTATGCTTACACACTTACTGGAGATGAACAACGGAGAACGTAAACTGTATATTTTGGTTGTCCAGCTGATAGTAAAGGAAGTACAAGTCTAGCTTAGACAAAGCACTTTTTGAGGAACTTCCCGTTGATAGGCATCATGAGCAAGTCGCCTTTCGGTTTTAAGAGCCGGTAGGCACCGTTGGAGAACACAGACTCCACAATGAACGGGCCCTCCCATTTAGGTTGGAATTTATCGACCGTCTTGTGGGTCATAACCATCGGTCTTCTTACTGTCAAGACGAGGTCACCCATTTGGTAACTCCTTTTTTTGACCCATTTGTTGAAGGCTCCAGAGAGGCGCGCTTGGTACAGCTCAATGCGTTGTTGAGCTAAGAGACGCTTCTCGTTGAGCACTTCTAACTCTTGTAGCCATAGACGATGATTGTCGTCAACGGTTAACTGGTTGGAGAGGGCGACTCGGAGCGAGAAGATTTGGATCTCGAGTGGGAGGACCGCTTCGCTCCCATAAACCAAGAAGAATGGCGTGCTGCTAGTAGGTGTTTGGACCGTTGTGCGATAGGCCCAGAGACATTCATCCAGCTTCTTATTCCAATCATACTTATTGGATGACACAATTTTTTTGAGTATCTTCATAATGGTCTTGTTGAATGCTTCTGCCAGACCATTTGCTGCTGGTTGTAGGCAGTCGAGGCGATATTCTGGGTTCGGTTTTTGTCACAAAATAGGTAAAAAGTATGACTTGTAAACTGTGGACCATTATCATAGATGATCCTCCGTGGCAAGCCGAAGCAGTATATGGCGTGATTCTTGACAAAGCTGATCACGTTTGAGGTCTTGACTTCAGCGAGTGGAATAACTTCCACCCATTTAGAGAAGTAGTCGGTGATAGCCAAGATGAACCGATGTCCCTTAGAAGAAGGTTGACTAATTGGCCTGATAATGTCCATTTCCCACACTTTAAACGACCAAGATGCTACCGTTGATTGTAGCAATTCTGAGGGCTGGTGGATAAAGACTACGTGGATTTGGCACGCTTGGCACTTTCTTGCATAGTCAACTTCCTCCATTACCATTGTCGGCCAATAGTAACCCATTCTCCAGAGATGGTCCTGTAGCTTGTGTCTGGGCTGATGGGCACCATAAATCCCGTCGTGAGCCTCGCAAAGAGCCTGCTTCGCTTTTACATTCGATATGCATCATAGCAGAAGACCGTCGTAGGAACGACGATACAACATTTTGGTAGCCATATCGTAATAGAACCGGATGAAACATATTTTGATAGAAGTGACTTCCTTTGGGTTCTCGGAGAGAATTTCGTAGACTGCGTAGTTGATGAATGGGAGTCTCCAGTCTTGGGAGTCAATGTTTGTCTCTACTGAGTAGCTCAGGCACATACATAGATTATTTTTTGGGCATACCAAATCTTGACCGACCACTGTGATCAGCTGATGGATTTTGACCAAAATTGCCAGGGAGGCCAGCCAAGGTGTCAGCCTTAATGTTTTACAACTGAGGGACGTGCTCTATGAAGAACCCCTAGAAGGTGGAGATTATTCCAAGCGCGGCTTGGTGGTAGGGAATTAAGTCCTCGTGTCAGACCTCGTATTTGCCCCAGACCTGACTGACTATCAGCTTGGAATCGCCGTAGGCTTCCAGGTAGTCTACTCCTACTTGTTTAGCGAGTTGGAGCCCAATGACGAGGGCATTGTACTTTGCCACATTGTTGGAGCATGGATCTGTGAGGGAGTAAGTGCGGTTTATGACCAGATCGTGTGGGAAAATCAGTATTATCCCGATGCTAGCAACAATATCGCCTTTTGGTCTTGTTAATGAAGCACCGTCGAAGAACATTCGCTAAACAACTTCTGCGCTTGTGGTCATGTTTGAGTCCGCTACTTCGTCTGGGATCTCCTTGTAGAGCTTCGAGATTTTTGGTAAATGATTGGCTGCCAGGAAATATGCCAATGCTTGGCCTTTGACCGCCTTTTATTGGGACAAATACCATATTGTATGGCGACAACAGTATTGCACATGTGGCTAGGCGAGAGTTGAGTGTTCCGGGTTTAGTCATAAGGACCATGAGAGGATTAACTCGCGAAATCACATGGATGGTTTGTCTTGCCACGTAGTACGGAGTCTTCTGAATGACGAAGATCAAAGCGATGCACTCCTTCTCAATAGGGTTGTATCTGTGCCAGCCATCATTCTACTGAGATAGTACATGTCCTATTCGTGACATGCATAACTTTTCTGGGCTAGTAAGAGCTCCGAGGGAGTGATCCATTGCCCACATATATAGCAAGAAGGGTCTTCCCACAATGGGCCCCTCCAATACTGGAGGGTTTATGAGGTACTCCTTGATGTTGTCGAAGGCGCGCTAGCATTCTTCATTCCAGACAAAGGAGACTCCCTTCTTCCTCCCTTCTTCATGAGCTGAGTGAACGGCTGACAACGTCCAGAGAGTTTTGATATGAACCTCCTGATGTATGCCAGTCTTCCTTGAAGGCCACGAAGTTCTCTGAGGTTCTTCGGCGGCTGCATTTCAAGGATTGCTTTAGTCTTATCGGGGTCTACGTGGATACCCTTTGAAGTTATGAAAACTCCCAAAAATTTGCTACTGGAGACTCCTAGGAAGGATTTGGTAGGATTCATCTTGAGCTGGTGTGCACGCATGAGGTCAAACACAGTCTTCAAGTCCCGGAGGTGATCATCTTTAGAACGACTCTTAACAGCGATGTCATCAATGTAACACTCCACTATTTTGTGTATACGTTCACGAAAGATGATGTTCATAGCTTGCTGATATATAACACATGCGTTCTTCAGACCGAAGGGCATGTCTATATAGCAGTACACTCGTATCGGCTTTCGAAACGATGTTTGCTTCTCGTTGTCAAGAAACATTTTGATTTGATTGTAGCCTGAGAATCCGTTCATGAAGGACATGCACTCGAAGCGACAAGTGTTGTCGATCATTATATCTGTGATCGGAAGAGAAAACTCATCCTTAGGGTATGTCGTATTCAGATCACGAAAGTCAATGCAGATCCGGATCTTCTCGTTGTTTTTGACGATAGAAATGATATTGGCTACCCTGTCACAATCTGCACCCGAAAAATTGGGCATGAGTCGTGGGTACGTCCAGCCTACGCCGCAGCATCGGCGGTAGAATGCTGTCTAGGTCAACTATCTAGAACAATCTCACACAATCAATATATAAACCTGTCAAGATCTCAACTCCAAACGGAGGAGCAATATCATAATGATAATCTCAAGTACTCAATCACGAATCTAAGCACGATAAGATAACAAAGAAGACTAACAACTCCAAAGTCTAACCAACAACAACCACAACATCAATAATAATAATACATCATCCAAAATAATATACAATACAAGGTCTCAATCCAAAACCGGAGACAAATCCGGTGCTAAAGCTAATAAAACAATAACAAGGTCTCAGTGATCCCGGCTACCAACCCGGAAGTCACCCCTAAACTAGAGGGTCCCTGTCTGCACCATCAACAGGCTCAGGTCCATAAAACGTCGGACACCAATCCTCCGGATACTCTGAAAAATATGTCCAGTCAGGACTGGAGCAAGTACATCTCTAACAACAGTTCCATTTAAATGATAAAAACTATAAAACAGTTATAGCAAGTAGCAAGAAGAATGAATCAAGTATGAAATAAGAGATATATAAATCACTGGTGCGTAAAGGTAAAGATGCATGGATATCAGAGCAAGATAGTAATAACTGCAAGATACATAAAATCTAAGCTAAGATCAAGTCCGTGCACAAGAACGTGTAGTGAGTCCAGCATGAAATACATGTAGTGAGTCAAGTCCAGAAACATGTAAGTGAGACCAACAAGAATGCAAGTGAGTCCAGACTATAAAGAATGAACTCGGTGTCTTTGAAATACTTGTTTCGACATGTAAACGGCTAGGGGTAAGTACGGCTCACCGTGCACTGGGTGCGCGGCTGCTATCATTCCAGATTAGACCAGAGGGAGTGATTCCTGATGATTCCAGATGGGAATGTTTACATGTCTACTCGAGTATTTTCTCGCCCCGACTAATACAAGTGGATCCAAGACCCGACACGCAAATCAAGATGAGTCCAGCCTGAAACATGAGTGATGCCTGTAGTGATGCCTGTAGGTGATGCCAGTAGTGATTCCAGAATAGAGGCCAGAAACATGAAATGTACGTATCGCAAGTAAATAAATCCAGAAATACCAGTCAGTATCCCGTGTTGTGCCAGAATAATCAGATGATACTATACTAGAAGCTGAATCATAATAATCATCAGATAATGAAAACTATCAGAGAATGTACTCGCCTGACGTCCTGAGCAACTAGTGATCCGAACTGGTGTCGCAAGGACCTAATACGAAAAGCAAGGTTAAACAGGGTTCTAAAGAGTTAAACAGATATAAAATAACTAGAAATAGGCTTCTAGGGTCGTTCTAGGTCAAACGGGTCAAACCGGTGAAATCTGGGTCAAAAAGTCAACTCGGGGTCCAAAAAGTCAACTCTGGGTCCAAAAAGTCAACTCTGGGTCAAAACTAGGTCAAAAGTTGACTTTGGCGGTCAACCGAGTCAACTACTGTCAAGTCTAGGTCAAACTAGGGTGCTCCTGAAATTCTAGGTCAAACCGAGGTCGGTCATTAAGCTAGAAAACTCTCAAACTCGCCTCCTTGAGATACCGGGATACCCTCGGTATCTGATACCTCAACCTAGGCTATATACCCCGCCTAAACCCGCTAAAACCTATGCTAGCACGCGTAAATATATATACATAAACATATAAAAATCACTCCAATACATTTCCTAGGCTAATGCTCAAATACCCCGCTCGAAACTCAATACCTTGGATATCTCAAGGTATTGAGATACCGCTCTCAAACCCCTCTAACTAGCTATCTAGCTAATAATTATATACCTAGTTATTAATCTAGGCTAGGAAATATATCTATCTATCCTATATTTACATATCTAAGTATCTATACACATATATACATAGATATCCACACACACATATACAAATACCCATTACCTTACCCAACCTATACATAAATATATATATATTACTATAGGTATATAGATGTCTATATCTTAGATAGATATATATCTAAGTATCTAGCTATCTATCTACCCGTCTAACTATCTATCTACCTATCTATCTATCTATCTATCTATCTATCTATCTATCTAATCTATTAACTTATCTATCAATCTACTAATATATCTATGTATCTAATAACTTATCTATCTATAATACTATCTATCTTACCTATTTATCTATCCATTCACATATCTATTTATCTATCTACCTATATATCTATATATCCATAAATCTATCTATCTATTTATAGCTAGGTATCTAGATATCTAATATCTATCGATCTAGATATCTACCTATCTATGAATCTATCTATCTAGGCATCCATCTATCTATGTATCTATTTATCTAACTATGTATCTATATATCTATCTATCAATCTACCTATCTATCTATCTCTCTAACTATCCATACATCTACCTATCTATCTATAGTTATATCTATCTATTCTATTACTACATAAACTCTCACTCTTCCTCGCTACCTAGCCACTAGCCACGCGGCGCTGCGCTCCCTGGCAACTGCTGCTGCTGCTGCTCAACCTGCTGCTGGAGGTGCTGGCCTAGCGGCTGCTGCTACTGTTCATTCTGCTGCTGTAGCTGCTGTCCAGCATGCTGTGCAGCACATATATATATATATATATATATATATATACACACACACACACACTCTAACATATAAATATATCCTCACACACACACACTAGCATATATAACTACACACACATACTTATGTATAAATACACACACACACATACAAGCACATACTCTCACAAACACACAACCACACACACAAACACTCCTACATATATATATAAATATATATACATATATACACACAAACTCATATATATATATATATATATATATATATATATATATATATATATATATATATATATATAAACACTCACTCACACTCACACTCTTACACACACACTCTCACACACACTCACTAATACATATATATATATATATATATATATATATATATATATATATATATATATATATATGGACACACACACATATAAATATATATATATATAGAGACATATATACAAAAACACAACACTACACACACAACGTCCACAACGCTCACCATCGCACGTCCAACGACCCCGACACGCACAAACACCTATAAATATATAAAATATAGCCCAAAAATTCTAGCACACACTCCCCGATGCTAACCCAACGCGCGCACAAGCCCGGAACTAGAAAACCACGCCGAAATGGCCGTTCGGTCATTTCGACGAACACGCGGTGTACGGTTCGAAAAATCTCCTGAAACGCACACCAAAACAACTCGGAATCGGCCCAAAATTTATCCACGGGTCCTAAACGATGTCTAGATCCTAGAAAAATGCTACCGCGTCGATTCTAGGTCCGTGGCAAAAAACGCGCACGCACTTAGAATTGGTGACGACGAAAACCCCGAAAACGTCCGAAACGGCCGTTTCTCCGCGACACGGCTTCCCGTGTCCGAACGGAGACACGCACTCACCCTCACACTCACCCTCTAGACACCCGACAACGTCTACCTAGGTCCGTCTAACCTAGGACATCACCCAAAATTGGGCCAAATTCGGATTTCACCCGAAATTGACACAAAACCTAGTGTTAAAGTCTCCAAACACTACCAAACTAGTTCCAACTTCCTCCCATGGGTAGCCTAGGGGTCTAGGAAGGTTCTAAACTATTAATTACACTATATGAAAGTAATTACAAGGGGAAAAATTAGGGTTTACCTCTTGGGAGTTGGAATTCCAAGCCTAAGTCTCCAAAATGCTCCAAATCCACCAAATCAAGCTTCCAAGCTCCCAAATCTAGCTCCAACACCAAATCTAAGCTCTATCCACCTAGGTTAGGAAAAAAAGTAGGGTTAGGGTTAGCAACCATGGAGAATAGAAGAAGAAAGAAGAGAAATATGATGCTTACTTGAAGTTGGGAGGAAGAAATAAGAAGAAAGAGTGGAGAGGAAGAAGAAGTAGTGAATAAGAAGAATGGGGGAGGGGAATGGCTGATGGTTCCACGGGTGAGGGGCTGGAATAGGGGCCGACCATGCCTAATAAAGGGTTCCACAAGTTGGCAAATGTCCAAAATGCCCTCCCGTAACTCGGTTTTGGGTTTTGGGTTCCAAAAGCACTCAAACTAACTCCAAATCTCTCCAACTAACCCACTAAAAATATAATAAATATTCTAAACACAAAAATAAGTCTCACAGGGGTGTGGGCTGGGTCGGACATGGGTCCACTAGAGTCTGACATGGGTCCAGGCTAGCCAAAATTCTAAAACAATCAATAAAAATATAATACAATCATTAATTAAATATAAATACAATTAATTATTAATAATACACAATTAACTAAATTAAAAAAAAAATTACCCGGCTCTGGAAATGGGGTGGTGACATACCCAATTCGGATATTGTTCCTAGCGGATAAAGGCACTAGCTATCAATTTGTTGACTTAGCTTCGATGGCATTCATGATGTCTGGCCGGAGCCGCCATTGCTGTTTCTTGACCGACTTAACGTTCGGCATGATGTATTTCTTGACGAGCTGTAGCAGGGATTCTCGATCCTCATCGGACAGACTCTTACTGATGAAGATCGGTTTAGGGGGGGATTCGTCGTCCAGATCGATTTGTACGACTTTGTCCTTAGTGGAAGGTTATCGTTGTTCGAACCACATCTTCCATTGTACATCTAGGCGTTGGGCCTATGGTTCTACTTCAAAGAGTTCAGATAGATCTTTATCGTCTTCTTCAGGGTCAGCTGACACCATGTTGGCAGACAATGTTTGTTTGAGCATCTTTTCGATACTGATATCGGAGTCCCAAGAAGAAGATTCTGAAGAGTGAGAGTGTAACTTATCTTCTTCATCCGAGCCTTCGGGGGCCGTGGGAGGCGTGACGTACCCTAAACCATGCTTGGTCTTATGGTAGTAATCCTCGAACTTGCCTGCAGAAGCCTGCAGACGCAGAGATAGCCGTCGTCCATTGCTGTGGTTCAAGCCCCTAGCGGCTTTCAGATCGTATCCCATATTCTGGATGAGGTGCTTGGTTTGAGAACTGTACCGGTGAAGTAATATTTTGATTGTATCGAGTTCTGGCTCCAGTTCCTCTGGGACAGAGGATTGAGGATTTTCCATTCTGCTGAAGATGATGAGTTTCCCTCCCTTCTTCCTTGCCGGAACTATGAAGTATGAGTTTTAATTGGAGAGAAATCGATTTACTTCACTGGTGGAAGTCACCTGTGTATGCAGGTGCAAGCCTAGACCGTGCTCCCTGGAATATAATGTGCTGAGATGAGCAACATCCAAGTAGTTCAAAGATATCCCTTTATTCATAAAATAAGGTATCTTATTTTCTGGAATTACATCATCAAGAGAAGGGATGTTAGCATGAGCTGCTACGTACTCCTCCCGTTCGTCCTTCCCGAGATCTATCCCCAGTGCGAGCGGCGACTTTGGAGGTCTCCTGCGCAGCTTTACCACTGTAGGTTCGGAAGTCGTAGTATGTGCCGGATCTTCCTTCAGCGGTAGACTCGGTCTATGAAGGCGAACAACCATAGGTTCAGGTGCTTTCCTGTGCAGTTTCACCATGAGGGGAGGGATTGTGTCGGGAGCGCTTGCTTCGCGATGGACTCTCAAGGGATCGTATGATATTGTCCTAGTCTATGCCTCATCGTCGGGATCATTGCCACCTTCATCTTGGTAGACTTGCTTGTAGAGGATCGAGTCAGAGTAATAGGCCTCGACCCTTTGAATGGATCAACGTGGGCAAATTCTGTCTTGACGACGTCGTAATCGTCCACGTACTTCAAGCACTGGTGCAAGGTTGATGACACGATCATATACTGATGTATCCATGGACGTTCCAACATGACATTGTAGGATACGTCTACGTCTATGACGTAGCAAGTGACCTCTATTTTTAAGTTGTTGATCTGATACTTCAAGCGAATCTTTCCCAGTGGGTAGCTCCTCCCAGCATTGAATCCACTGATGAAAGTATTGGTTACTGCCAGACGATGCATCGGGAAGCCCAAGGTCTGAAGCAAACTTCGCAGAATGATGTTGATTGACGAACCGAGGTCGATGTGTATCCAGTCCACATTGATGGCACCGATGTACCCTGTGTAATCCAGAGGACGATCATGCGAGAACGTGATGCTGGGTATTGTCTCCATCACATTATTGTAGTGGGGGCATGTTGTAGGATCCTCAGCTGACGGTTTGACCTGCGCCAAGTAGGTGTCGACATTTTACAGGTCTGCGCACTCAGGCGACGAGACCCGGAAAAAGGCTCCGCATGTCTCTTCATCAATGCGACGCACCATATAAGCAATATCTCAGGGTTTTTATTTGTCGTCGTCCCCAGAGGGAGCCTTTGACGGGATTTTGCACGTCAGAAGGAACCTTTCCCCTTTCTATGCTCCTCTTTTTTAGGACCGAAGTCTCAGTAGCTAGGACCTTGCCTTTGGCAGCATGGAAGATGAAGGAGCTCGAGAATCTATGGGTAAACTCCCTCGACCAGATTTCAGCATTTTAGAATTAATTTTAGCAATTTAGGATTTATTGCAATATTTTATTTTATTTTGCTTACATATCCTATTGATTTATGCACCTGTCCATTACCTGAATATTTAGAGCATTACACTGACTGTTATCCCCAAACAAAGTTCACATACCTCTCCTAGACATGCTAGTCTATTTTTCTGAACTTTGTGCAACTCCCAGATACTCTGTTTTGTGCTTTGTTTTAGTCGCACAAATATCGTTACAAACGTCCGTATTTATTTTTAATTAATTTCCATACCTGTACCATTCTCTGTTCCAAAGAAATTAGAGGCCCAACATGCACCTGTTTTTCCCAAACAAAAATACGTTATTGTTCTACTTTGAGTATACTACAATTAGTATATTCACACCGTATTAAAATTATGGCCCTACCTATTTTAAATAATTAGAAATCATCGTGCGCATTAATTATTAATTAATTAATACGGTGACCCGCATCACCCAAAACCAGGCCCAGCCCCTGCCCAGACTCACCCCACCCCCTCAGGGCCCTCACACAACAATTTTTCTCAGTTCTGTACATTTTAGCATTTTCAGGAATATGGTATTTTTCCCAGACAAATTGCGTAATTGTACAATTTTCCAATTAATAGGACCTTTGTGCAATTTATGAATTTATAGGGATTTTTCTACAAATTTTCAGTGTGAGGTGTCAACCTCCTATTGGAGGGTGAACCTACACTGTCCATTTGGACGTGGGATCCACCCAAAAATATCAGGAAAATATCCTAAAAATATCTAAGATATTTTTATTGCATAAATACCTAAATACCCTTAATAAATTAACCTATTTACTAAAATACCTAAAACCCAAACCCTATATAAACCCAGCCCCCTCTCTTTTCGAACTCACACCACCCTCACCACAGTCACCCTTCGCCCACCGGACCTCCGCCGACCGGCTCGCCCCTCCCCCAGCCACTCCCCGGCCGACGCCCACCCTCCCTGGCTGCCGCAGCTGCCACCGGCAGCCCCCAAAGACCCAACTCCTCACCAACACCAACAACAACCTCCACCACCCGTCCGCCCCTAACCACCATCTCCGGCCGTCTTGGACCACCGCTACCGCCCCCAACCTCTCCGCCACGATCCCCTCCACCGACCCGTCACCTTCCTGCCGCCCCCCGACCACCGCCCCGACCATCAGCTCCGCCACAGACCCTCCCCGACAACCCGACCACCAACCCAAGTCTCCCTCCCCGACCACCCAGAACACCGCCACCACCGCCACTGACCACCGCCACCACCACCGAACCCTTCGCCGGCCCCTCCTCCGCCACCCTGACCCCCTGCACCGCCGCCTCCGCCACCGCCTGCGTCGCTGCAGCTGCTGCAAGCTGCCGCTGCTGCTGACAGTAGTTGTTGCTGCAACCGTCGGCCCGGCCAGCCACCGGCCACTCCGCCGCCGTCCTCCCGCCGGCGACGAGGCGTGGGCCCCCCTGTCTGACAGGTATACCCCCCCTATGTTTACGTATATACATAGTTATATGTATATGTATGTATATATGTATATATATATGTATATTAATATATATGTTTATATATATATATATTATTATAATATATAATATATATTATATTATTATATAATTATTTAATACTGTATATATACAGTATATATATGTATTATTATATATTATATATATATTATTATTATTATATATATATATATGTATTTGTATATATTGTATTATATATTATTATATATATATATATTATATAATTATTATTATTATAGTATATAATATATACAGTATATATATATAATATTATATTGTATAATTATATATATATGTATTTTTGTTTATTTATATATATATGTATTTTTGTTTATATATATATATATATATATATATATATATATATAGCAATATATAATTATATACATATTATAATTATATCATAATATGAATATATAAATAACAGTATATATATTATTATATGTATATATATATATATATGTAGTTCATTTTTTATTTATATATATATGTATATATATATATATTTATATATATATTATTATTATTATATATATATATATATATATATATATATATATATATATATATATATATATATATATATATATATATATATATATATATATATATATATATATATGTATATATATTATTTATATATAATATAATATTATATGTATATATACACAGATTATATATATTTATATATATAAATAATATATGTAATTTTATATTTTTAAGCATATAAATAGTATATATGTATATATATTTATATACTATATGTATTATTATATATATTATATATATCTATATATCTATATATGTATATATGTATATTTATATATATATATATGCTTTTATTTTAATTATTTTATATACATATGTATATATATATTATCATATAAATATATGTTATTAAGTATATAAAAAAAAAAAATATATATCATATATATTATTATTATTATATCTTTCTTCTTGCCACATATTATATATATATTAATATGTATATGTATTTATATTATATACTTATATATATATGTATATATTTATATTGAGGATATAAATACTATATTTATATGATATAAATGAGTATATATATATATATTAATTATGTATATATATATATTTATTGAATATACATAAGTTACGCATTATTTAAATGATTAATTCACGAACCCTGTATGTCCTGAACAGAGTACCCATACGACGCAGTCAGTGACCCCATGTCACAGGACCCCTCAGACTTGACTGCGAGAACAGGTTCTTGGCACTTTCAACCCAGAGACGTAGGCAAGTATACCTTGCCAAGTTTTACTGTTTAAAATTATTAAACTGTTGTATGTTATTTTTAGTAAACTTACATATGACTGTGTATGTCCGAGATTGCCTCGGGTACCGTCAACGAATGAGTTGACAAGTAGTGTAACTGACTTAGACTTTAGCAGACTTACCTACAGCTGCGAGGGTTCCTAATATCCTCTTAGACCCTAACACTTGTACACGCAACACGATTGCAGTTCATATTGGGATGCGAGTTTACGTACTCGATTAGCTACCAGTACGTGTGACGTGCATCACGGCTTAGCACGAAATCAGAAATATTCAGTAAAGTTATGACTTGGCATATAGCACGTGATATATACGTCGTATATTCGACTTGTGTATCCGCATTGGGCGGGGAGAACAACTAATAGGCGTATGGGACACCCACATCTTTTATACAGATACCGCACTCGACGGAGTGATACGGACGTTATATATATATATATATATATATATATATATATATATATATATATATATATATATTACTGATACCATGCTCCTCGGAGATGGAGAATTGTAGAGTGCCCTCGAATGGGTGCATATGTGGCATATACTAGCTAGTCACTACGGTTGGTGAATTACATCAGCATATGTCTAGCCCACACTTTCCCATACGTACTAAGTTGTCTCACATTGCATTCACTTAGATGGCTATCACACCTTTATTTACTTTATTCAGTATTTATACATGGCATGTGTTTTATGTATCTTGTTATGTCCCACTGATGACCTGGTTCCCTTCCAGATATAGATGAGACATTCTACCCCACAGTGTATGGACCTGGACAGGAGACTAGAGATGCCACTGAGGAGGAGTTAGAGGAACTACCATCAGAGTCTGCCTGAGTACACCTGGAGCTGGAGCACCTTCTCCCTGATCTTTAGTAGCTTGTTCACCTGGAGCTACTACCTAGATAGACGATACTCTAGTCTATCTTATTTTCTGTACTTCTATTTTTTGTAGTGGGTTTGTTCCCACCAGATATCTGATTTGTACTATGACACTTCAGCTTAGTACTTATATATATTTCAGCACCTATTCCAGTATTCCTTGATATTTTGTGGATGGGATTAGATTTACCTGTATTAAACTTGTAGTATTTTAGGACAGCGTAGCACGTCTCTTTAGGGTCCATTAAATTGGGTAAACCCTTAGTGACGTGTCAGCTGGCCAATGCCACTTGGCCTGGTTCCATATATTTTGGGACGGGCGTGACATGGTTTTAGTGGTGGCCCATGCAGGTCTAGTTAATTGCTAGTGGTATGATAACATGTCCAGCAAACCTGTTATAGGATAGGAATACTAGGTCTCATCCACACAGACTTATCCTTAAATTTTTGCATCCTGCTGATTATTATTATTTCCTTCGTGCTTTTCTAATCATTCTATCTTCTTCAGAAATATGGACATACCCAGTGGACAAGCGACTGATGGGGTTGACCAAGCAACAGACTGTAAACCCCCAGAATTTTCAAATTATTAAATCTTGGGGTTTTTCCAATTTTCTGGAATTTTTTGGGAATTTTCTGAAATTAAAATCAAGGTTCTTAATTATTAAATGTTTTTTAATTGTTAATAAATAATATTAAAATATCATGAAAATAACATTTTTGGGTGAAAAATGAAAAACTGGACTTAGGGTAATTTTTCTGGATTTTTCTGGGCCTCAGACCTATTTTTAAATGCCTAAAAACTAATTTTAATTAATTATATAAATTACTGTTTATTTATTATTATTATTATACTTATTATTTTTTTATTTTTTCTTTCTTTTCTTGGGCCCGGCCCGGCCCAGTGGGCCGAGCCCAGCAGCCAGCCCCAGCCCGCCTTCCTTGCGGGTCGGACGGGTCTGTCCGGACCCGTTAGCCGCCCGACCCGACCCGCACGAACCATTCCCCCCCAGCCCCACGCCGCCCGCATCCCGCGCCGGCCTCCGCGCGCAGCGCCGCCCGCTCCGGCCGGCTCGCCCTGCTCCCCGCGGCCACGTCCCCCTCTTCCCCGCCTAGCTCGGCCCCAGCAACCGCCTCCTCCCCTTTTTAAACCCCCCTCTTCTTCTTCTTCCCCACTTTCTCACCGGAACCCTAACCCAAACTCTCCGCCGTGCCGCCGACCTCGCCGCCCTGCCCTCGCCGCTGCCCAGCCACCCTGCCGCCGCCGTCGCCTCCAGCCGCCTCCCTCCTCCGTCTCCGGCGTCCACAGCAGCGGAGACAGCATCAGCAGCCGCAGCAGCCGCCTCCGCCGCCTCCGGCACCGCTGCCGACCGTTCCCGCGCGCCCTCTCCCCGGCGAGCCACCCTCGGCCTCCCCGCCGCCGTGCCGACCACCGGCCACCGCAGCAGCTCCAGAAACCCTAAACCCTAGGTTCCCTGTGTCCGACACGAGTCGGACACATGTCGGACATGACTCGACCCTGTTTTCGGGTCCCCTTCAGGTACTCGTAACTTTTTGTTCGTAGCTCCGTTTTCAATTCCGTAAATTGCGTTGCGAAGCCTGTATGACCCTCTCGGTGCCCGGACAAACCGTTCGGGGCATCGCGTCCTGTGGTGATCGCACACCGCGATCCAAAAACAGGAAAAACCAGACCCTGTTTCACCCCGGAACTGAGTGCGCCCCGCCAAACGGGACGACTTGGTCGCGTGCGGTCTTCACAGATACGTGCGCGTCGTCGATACGGACGTGTGAGATTTCGCGGAAGCTGATTCGGGTGTGCGTGCACACCGGAATCAACGCGTATCCGCGGACATCGTCCCGTATCCGACTTTTCTGCAATTTGCCCTAACTTCTTGTACACTCGTCAGATCGAGACGAAACTTGCGCCATCGGACTCGTAGCGATACGCTGGTCCTGTGGATCAAGTTTGGTTCGATTCTGAGAACGTTGACAAAATCGCGTGTCGTGGGCCCCACAGGCCCCGCTCGACGGGCGATTTTGTGTTCGGCTCATCGGAATCCAAATCTGGAAGTTCCGTTGGGTTCGTATCAGCGTTCCTGATCTGTTGACACTAAGTTTGGTGAATTTGGAGACCATTGACCCGGACACATTTTTCGGTGCAAAGCGGGGCCCACCAGCGGACCCCGTTTTGACCCGAAACTGTCGTTTTTGCCCTTGTCTCCAAATTGGACCCAAGGACAGACGTTTCTAGCTATTTGACATCTTCTGAGCGTGATGGTAATGTCTATTTCAGCTTTTGGACTCATCTCTGGAAATTTTCCCGAGTACAATTAATTGGATCCAAACAACAGACAAGTACCTGCACTTCAAGTTAAATCTTTATATTGTGATAATTAATTCCCTGCTTTACTAGTACCCTTGATGATTACACCTAGTTTTAGGAATACTGGATTTCATGTCTTGAATATTGGAGTTCATGTCTTGTTTATCATGTCGGGTGGGAGAATACTAGAAGGCATGTAGTTTACCCTTTCCCCTGCCATGTTTAATAGCTGTTGGTACGCGACTGTACCTCAGCCGGATCTCGATTTTCCCTGTTTAATAGCCGTTTATGACGGCCGGATTAGCCTTATAAACCCCTACATGCCAACTATGTATTCTAAAACAAACACAAGTTCACACAGATAGTTTCTGGTCTTGTTATATTTCTTGCTGACTGTTGTAGTTTTATTCCTGTCTCATTTATTTCTGTTTTCTCATATTCCTGTTTACAGCTTTAACTCTGAGATATTGATGTTCTTTTATGCAGTTTCTCAACATGATACTCAATTTATTTGTCATAAATATTTAGTTTAATCTTGTTGTGCACTGTGTACTTTGCTCCTTTCCTGACTGGATCTGTTGATTTAGGCGATGATGAGGACCTTGCCCCTACATATTATGGTCCCTATGAGGGTACAGATGATACCTATGAGGAGCCAGAACCCACCCAGGAGACCCCTGCTGCAGAGTAGATAGCAGTAGCTACTTTCATTTATTTGTTCTTTATCTTAGTAATCGGGTTTGTCCCCGATTTTATTCTGATTTTTGTACTAAACATTTGAATCTGTTGTCGCATTTATTTCAATTGCAATCTTAAGTATCTGTTTCCCTTTATTATCTTGCCTATGCTATTTGTGAATGAGCTAGTTTTAGTTAAGTGTGGATTTGACCTAGACAGCGTACTACCGCCGACTCTGCGGCGTAGGCTGGACGTACCCACGCACTCGTGCCCGAATTTTTGGGTGCGGGTCGTGACACGTTTTTATGGTGGCCCATGCAGGTCCTATCCTTAAATAGGGTAATACCCTAGGACAGGGTATGGAATAAGATTGAGGATTCTAGGAAAAGCTCATTCACAGTATAGGGTCCTTATTTCAATTCTTGATATCATTTCTGCTCAATTTTTCTATCGCCCTTGATTTCCAAGTAATCTATTCTGATCTTCATATCCCTTAATCTTTCAGAATGGTCCAGACAAGGAACACAGTAGGAGGCACATCAGAACCAGCTGAGCAAAATGTGCCCGAGACTCTTGCACTCCCGCCGCCTCCATCTGTTCCGGCAGTTACTCTGGATGGGGCACAACTACTTGGAGTGTTCCAGGGACTGGTGGAATCCCAGAAAGAACAGACTGCACTTCTGCGGACCAGCCTCTCAGAAGCTCTTAGGTCCCAGGAGTCGCCACTCAAGAGGCCAGGGAGTGCCAAAGACTTCAAAAACCTTAGACCCCTGGAATTCTACGGAACTGAGGGCATTCTCTATGCCGATGAGTGGATAGAGAATGTCGAGAGACTCCTGAAGACTGCTCGGGTTCCTGATGATCTCAAAGTGGAGTCCGCAAGCCTGCAACTGTTCGACATTGCTCGCAAAGCCAATTCGAGAGACTGGAACAAGGTAACCTGTCTGTTGATTAGTATACTGCTGAATTTAGCAGGTTGAGCCAATTTACGGAGTACATGGTTCGTACCCCGGAGGACAGAGCCCGTAGATTCAAGAAGGGGCTGTCTCCGGATATTCGCCTTGCTGTCACCACCAGCCGAGCTCGCACCTATGAGGAAATCCTGAGCGTGGCACAAGGCGTTGAGAGAGACATGGGGCATAAACTAAAACGAGAGAGAGATACCAAAAATGCGGGACCCAACAAACGCCCTTTTCAACAACAGCAACAGCAGAGGGCCCCGCAGCAAACTCAGCGTCCTCTCCCTCGAGCTCCAGCATCCCAACACCAGGCTCAAGAACAGAACCAACAAGTTGCTGCTTGTAACTTTTGCCAAAAACCAGGTCATACTTGGCAAGTCTGCAGGAAGAGGCTAGGTGCCTGCCTCTACTGCGGCTCAGCAGCGCATCAAATGAGGGACTGTCCAGCTGCTCAAGGACGCACCGCTGCACCCAAGGCTCCAGTCCAGGCCAGGGCCCCAGCAGCACAACAGAGGGGACTCCCACTTCCAACACAACAACAACGCTTTGCTCAGCACCAACAGCAGCAACAGAGGGGTGCACCGCAGCAAGGCCGTGCTTATGCAATGACTCTGGAAGAAGCGGAAGCCACAGCAGACGTGATCACAGGTTCTGTGCTTATAAATTCAATACCAGCCATTACTTTATTTGATTCTGGAGCTTCACATTCATTCATGTCAGTAGATTTCCTTATAAAGCATAGCTTAATCACTAAACCCCTTAGGAATTGTTATAAGATCATTACCGGTGGAGGAATCATCCCGGTTAGTGATGCCTGTAACAATTGTCCTATTACATTATGTGGAAGAGAACTGTATGCTAGGCTACTCGTAATGCCAGTTCCCAGTTTTGATATTATACTGGGTATGGATTGGTTGAGTCAACATCATGCCACTATAGACTGCCACAGAGGTAGTGTAATCTTCAGGCCCCCTGACAAGCCAGAATTTGAATTTGCTAGAGGTTCTAGAGAAATGGGTAATAACAAAATTTGTGGAGCCCTAGTAACAGAAGAATTGCCACTACCTATCATCTCTGAATACCTTGATGTCTTCCCTGAGGATCTCCCAGGCTTACCCCCAGACCGAGAAGTTGAATTCTCTATTGACTTAGTGCCGGGAGCAGCACCAGTATCTCAAAATCCCTACAGAATCAACAAGAAGGAGATAATAGAACTAAATGAGCAAATCAAAGAGCTAGAAGACAAATGTTTCATTAGGTCTAGTGTCTCACCCTGGGGAGCTCCAGTATTATTTGTGCCCAAGAAGGACGGAACGTCCCGAATGTGTATTGACTATAGGGCCTTGAATGCCTTAATAATTAAGAATAAGTATCCCCTACCCAGGATAGATGACTTATTTGATCAGTTAAGTGGAGCTCGGGTATTTTCAAAGATTGATTTGAGGTCTGGTTACCACCAAGTAAGGGTAAGGAAGGAAGACATCCCTAAAACTGCTTTCAATATCCGGAACGGACACTACGAATTCTTAGTAATGCCGTTCGGGTTGACGAATGCTCCAGCAGTTTTTATGAACTTGATGAACAGAGTCTTTCAGCAATATCTAGACAAATTTGTAGTGGTCTTTATTGATGATATTTTGATCTACTCCAAGACCCCCGAAGAACATGAAGAACATTTGAGGCTAGCATTGGAGACTTTGAGGAAGGAAAAAATTTATGAAAAATTATCTAAATGTGCTTTCTTCCTAGACAAAGTAGAATTCTTGGGATATGTTGTGACTGGAGATTGAATAGCAGTAGATCCTAAGAAGATAGCGGCAGTAGAATCCTGGCCCACTCCAGACTCGGTAGCAGAAATTAGAAGTTTCCTGGGACTAGCTGGCTACTATCGGAAGTTTGTGAAGGACTTTGCTAGAATTGCTGAACCCATGACAAAACTAACAAGGAAGGATGAAGAGTTCACCTGGACTGATGAATGTCAGCATGCTTTTGAGGAATTAAAGAAAAGGCTGACTACTGCCCCTATTCTGACCTTACCTTCTGGAACCGGAGGTTTCGCTATTTATAGTGATGCTTCTGGAAAAGGTCTAGGTTGTGTATTGGAGCAGAACAAGAAAGTAATAGCATATGCCTCTAGACAGCTTCGACCCCATGAAAAGAACTATCCAACTCATGATTTAGAATTGGCAGCTGTCATTTTTGCTCTTAAACTATGGAAGCATTATCTTTATGGAGAAAAGGTGGAAATATTTACAGACCATAAAAGTCTAAAATATATCTTCACCCAGAAAGAGCTGAACATGAGGCAAAGAAGGTGGCTGGAACTAATGAAAGATTTTGATATCACCCTTCAGTATCATCCTGGGAAGGCCAATATAGTTGCTGATGCTCTAAGCAGATATCCTATGGCGATGTACTTGACTATGGACCGACACCTACTCGAGGACTTGGAAAGTTTAGGTATTGAAGTAATTATCCCAGGAAAAGAAGGCCAAATGATGAACTTGCAGATTCAGTCTACTTTAATAGACAAGATTAAGGAAACTCAGTTTCAAGACGAAGGCCTGCGGAGCCTTCGAGGTCAAGTGCAAGCTGGATTAGTAGAAGATTTCAGAATTCATGAAGATGGATTACTGAGGCATGGCGATAGATTATGTGTACCTCAAGGAGACATAAGGGAAAAAATTATGCAAGAGGCGCACAGATCGCAATACTCTATACATCCAGGAGCCAACAAGATGTACAAGGACCTGAGGACGCATGTTTGGTGGCATGGCATGAAAAGAGAAGTAGCCAGGTTCGTATCTCGTTGTTTAGTGTGCCAGCAAGTCAAGACAGAAAGACAAAGACCTGGAGGATTGCTTCAACCCCTACCCATTCCGGAGTGGAAGTGGGAACATATCACAATGGATTTTGTTTCCGGACTTCCAAGGACACCTAGTGGAAAGGATGCAATCTGGGTGATAGTAGATAGACTGACCAAGTCTGCACATTTTTTACCCTTCAAAGTAGGGCTATCTACAGAGAAGCTGGCAGATTTATATATCAGACACATTGTCAGGCTGCATGGAGTTCCAGTAAGTATTATCTCCGGCCGAGATTCAAGATTCACCTCTCACTTCTGGAAGAGCTTACAAGCCAGCTTGGGGACTCAACTCAAATTCAGCACAGCTTATCATCCCCAAACCGATGGACAATCGGAACGTACAATCCAGACACTTGAAGATATGCTTTGTACATGTGTTCTAGATTTTGGAGGATCCTGGGAAGACTATCTACATCTTGTGGAGTTCTCTTATAATAACAGTTACCAAGCAAGCATCGAGATGACTCCATTTGAAGTTCTGTATGGCCGAAGATGTCGTACCCCGCTATCATGGGACGACGTTGGAGAAAGAGCCCTACTGGGACCAGAGATGGTGATCGATTCAACTGAGAAGGTAAAACAAATAAGGGACAGACTTCGAGTGGATCAAGACAGGCAACGACATTGGGCAAATAGCCACCGAAGGCCCTTAGATTTTGAGGTAATTAA
Organism: Iris macrosiphon; assembly: GCA_036927795.1. NCBI lineage: Eukaryota > Viridiplantae > Streptophyta > Magnoliopsida > Asparagales > Iridaceae > Iris > Iris macrosiphon. The sequence goes on along the minus strand of JAYESA010000010.1, from coordinate 71,321,900 downwards.
ATTTATGAAATTCAAGTCAATTTAAACATTTTTTTATGGAACTAAAACTTGTTTATGACTCTATTTTAAGGTTGGAGAACTGGATTTCTTGAAGATTTCCCCGACACGTGGCACCATTAGGTTCGGAAGGAGTGGAAAACTCAGCCCAAGATTTATTGGACCTTTTGGCATTCAGGAGAAAATCGGAGAAGTGGCATACCGACTGGCATTGCCACCCTCTCTGGATGGAGTCCACAACGTCTTCCACGTGTCGCAGCTAAGAAAGTACGTGTCAGACCCCAGCCATATTTTGGATCACTCAGAGCTCGAAGTAGGCCCAAGTTTGACTTACCAAGAGCAACCCGTGGAGATACTGGATCGATCGGAGAAAGTTCTACGGAACCAGGTCATTTTCCTGGTTCGCGTAGCTTGGAAGCACCATTCTCCCGGCGAATCCACCTGGGAGCGAGAAGACGAGATTAGAGAGCGATACCCCTATCTTTTTGAACCCTGAGGTATATTTTAATTCTCGGCCTTTCCTTTCGTGCCTTTGTTATTCTTAAATTTCGAGGACGAAATTTTTATAAGTCGGGTAGGTTGTAAACCCCCAAAATTTTCAAATTATTAAATCTTGGGTTTTTCCCAATTTTCTGGAATTTTCTGGGAATTTTCTGAAATTAAAATCAAGGTTCTTAATTATTAAATAATTTTTAATTGTTAATAAATAATATTAAAATATTATGGAAATAATATTTTTGGGTAAAAAAATGAAAAACTGGACTTAGGATAATTTTTCTGGATTTTTCTGGGCCTCAGACCTATTTTTAAATGCCTAAAAACTAATTTTAATTAATTATATAAATTACTGTTTATTTATTATAATTATTATACTTATTATTTTTTTTTCTTTCTTTTCTTGGGCCCGGCCCGGCCCAGTGGGTCGAGCCCAGCAGCCAGCCCCAGCCCGCCTTCCTTGCGGGTCGGGCGGGTCTGTCCGGACCCGTTAGCCGCCCGACCCGCCCGCACGAACCATTCCCCCCCAGCCCCACGCCGCCCGCATCCCACGCCGGCCTCCACGCGCAGCGCCGCCCGCTCCGGCCGGCTCGCCCCGCTCCCCGCGGCCACGTCCCCCTCTTCCCCGCCTAGCTCGGCCCCAGCAACCGCCTCCTCCCCTTTTTAAACCCCCTCTTCTTCTTCTTCTTCTTCCCCACTTCCTCACCGGAACCCTAACCCTAACTCTCCGCCGTGCCGCCGACCTCGCCGCCCTGCCCTCGCCGCTGCCCAGCCACCCTGCCGCCGCCGTCGCCGTCGCCTCCAGCCGCCTCCCTCCTCCGTCTCCGGCGTCCACAGCAGCGGAGACAGCATCAGCAGCCGCAGCAGCCGCCTCCGCCGCCTCCGGCACCGCTGCCGACCGTCCCCGCGCGCCCTCTCCCCGGCGAGCCACCCTCGGCCTCCCCGCCGCCGTGCCGACCACCGGCCACCGCAGCAGCTCCAGAAACCCTAAACCCTAGGTTCCTTGTGTCCGACACGAGTCGGACACGTGTCGGACACGACTCGACCCTGTTTTCGGGTCCCCTTCAGGTACTCGTAACTTTTTGTTCGTAGCTCCGTTTTCAATTCCGCAAATTGCGTTGCGAAGCCTGTATGACCCTCTCGGTGCCCGGACAAACCGTTCGGGGCATCGCGTCCTGTGGTGATCGCACACCGCGATCCAAAAACAGGAAAAACCAGACCCTGTTTCACCCCGGAACTGAGTGCGCCCCGCCAAATGGGATGACTTGGTCGCGTGCGATCTTCACAGATATGTGCGCGTCGGCGATACGGACGTGTGAGATTTCGCGGAAGCTGATTCGGGTGTGCGTGCACACCGGAATCAACGCGTATCCGCGGACATCGCCCCGTATCTGACTTTTCTACAATTCGCCCTAACTTCTTGTACACTCGTCAGATCGAGACAAAACTTGCGCCATCGGACTCGAAGCGATACGCTGGTCCTGTGGGTCAAGTTTGGTTCAATTCTGAGAACGTTGACGAAATCGCATGTCGTGGGCCTCATATGCCCCGCTCGACGGGCGATTTTGTGTTCGGCTCATCGGAATCCAAATCTGGAAGTTCCGTTGGGTTCGTATCAGCGTTCCTGACCTGTTGACACTAAGTTTGGTGAATTTGGAGACCATTGACCCGGACACGTTTTTCGGTGCAAAGCGGGCCCACCGGCGGACCCCGTTTTGCCCCGAAACTGTCGTTTTTGTCCTTGTCTCCAAATTGGACCCAAGGACAAGCGTTTTTAGCTATTTGACATCTTCTGAGCGTGATGGTAATGTCTATTTCAGCTTTTGGACTCATCTCTGGAAATTTCCCCGAGTATAATTAATTGGATCCAAACAACAGGCAAGTACCTGCACTTCAAGTTAAATCTTTATATTGTGATAATTAATTCCCTGCTTTACTAGTACCCTTGATGATTACACCTAGTTTTAGGAATACTGGATTTCATGTCTTGAATATTGGAGTTCATGTCTTGTTTATCATGTCGGGTGGGAGAATACTAGAAGGCATGTAGTTTACCCTTTCCCCTGCCATGTTTAATAGCTGTTGGTACGCGACTGTACCTTAGCCGGATCTCGATTTTCCCTGTTTAATAGCCGTTACATGCCAACTATGTATTCTAAAACAAACACAAGTTCACACAGATAGTTTCTGGTCTTGTTATATTTCTTGCTGACTGTTGTAGTTTCATTCCTGTCTCATTTATTTCTGTTTTCTCATATTCCTGTTTACAGCTTTAACTCTGAGATATTGATGTTCTTTTATGCAGTTTCTCAACATGATACTCAATTTATTTGTCATAAATATTTAGTTTAATCTTGTTGTGCACTGTGTACTTTGCTCCTTTCCTGACTGGATCTGTTGATTTAGGCGATGATGAGGACCTTGCCCCTACATATTATGGTCCCTATGAGGGTACAGATGATACCTATGAGGAGCCAGAACCCACCCAGGAGACCCCTGCTGCAGAGTAGATAGCAGTAGCTACTTTCATTTATTTGCTCTTTATCTTAGTAATCGGGTTTGTCCCCGATTTCATTCTGATTTCTGTACTAAACATTTGAATCTGTTGTTGCATTTATTTCAATTGCAATCTTAAGTATCTGTTTCCCTTTATTATCTTGCCTATGCTATTTGTGAATGAGCTAGTTTTAGTTAAGTGTGGATTTGACCTAGACAACGTACTACCGCCGACTCTGCGGCGTAGGCTGGACGTACCCACGCACTCGTGCCCGAATTTCCGGATGCGGGTCGTGACACAGACCCCTTGCTAGATGTCCAAAGGACCCCGACTACCCCGAGAGACCAATCTCCGAGAAGGATGCTGGTATATCCGACAACCCCGTACCTTCACCAGCATCCTACCCAGGAAGCAACACCAGCCCGGCAAGAAGGGCAAACTTCCCAAGCACAGATACCGCAGGCGGAGATACCTTTGCCTCCACATCCAGCCCTCCCAGCCCTGATGCCACAACTTGAGGGACAACCTCAGATGTTCCAATTTTTCCAAGCCATGTTGCAGGCTCAGTGGCAACAGACTGAAGCCCTGAGACAGATCTTGATGACAGCTCTGGAGAGGACAGCTGCCCCAGCACCAGCACCTGTCCAACCAGCTGGCACTGTCCGAGGCTTTCGTCGGATGGGCCCGGGAACCTTTTCGGGCAGCGAAACTCCGGAGGAGATCTCAGATTGGGTCTCCAACACGGAGATGCTGCTGGAGGGTTCACAACTTCACCCCGACCTATGGATGACCGCAGTGAGGGCCCAACTAAAAGGCAACGCCCATCACTGGTGGGACTCCATAGAGCGCAGCGTCGGCAAGAACCATACTTGGAAGCAATTCCTGGAATACTTTAATGCAAAGTACTTCCCAGCCACGGTCAGAAATGCTCTGTACTCCCAGTTCCTGCATTTGAAACAAGGGAATATGACCGTCGACGCCTACGACGCAGAATTCAGTCGACTTAGTCGATTTGGGGCCATCCTGATACCTAACGAGCTGGAGAAGGCCATGAGGTTCCATCACGGCCTTACCTTCGAACTCCAAAAGTATACTACGACGCAGTCAAGGATCTCCTATAGGGAGGTTCTTTCAGAGGCGAGAATATAGGAAGCCATTGGCCGAGGAGCAAGGCACTCTAACCCAACCATACCGGCCAGAAACCAGCCCGGAATGGGAGGACCAATCCGTCGTCCGGGAATACAGACACATCAAAGGACGATGCCATATCAGCACAAAGAGCTTCCGACTTGTCACCATTGTGGCAAGAAGGGACATTATGCCAAAGACTGCCGAAGGAAGCATGGACTATGCCTGATATGTGGAGCAAGTCAACATATGGCCAAAGACTGCCCATAACACAGAGAGGCAGCACCCCAGAACGGGCAAAGATCAGCAGCACCAGCCCAGAGAATGCTACCCTCTATTGGAGGTCAGCATCCCCCATCGTCTGGAAGATTTCAGAGGGGACCACCCTTGGCCACCCAGGAAACACAGTTCAACCAAGCCAGACAACAAACCGGAGGACAAAGGCACGGACAGGCCTTTGCACTAGCAGCAGTTGCAGAGGAGCCGGAAGGTAAAACTATTGCAGGTACCATTTTAGTTGCGTCATTACCTGCAACTGCATTATTTGATTCTGGCACTACACTATCTTTCATATCTAGTAATTTCGTAGCCATGCACAAACTAGCCACTTCCCCATTGCCTAAGTACTGGAAAATTCTTACCGGAGAAGGCATCGTGTCGGTTACCCGCATTATTGAAACGTGCTCGGTAGTCGTGTATAGTAGAGTAATGTGAACAAGATTCTTGGTACATCCAATGCCAAATTTTGACGTTGTCTTAGGCATGGACTGGTTAAGCCAGTACAATGCTATACTAGCCTGCCGGAAGAGTAGCATCATTTTTTTAGACCACCAGGTCACCTGGAGTTCGAGTACATGCGAGTATAGATAGGGTATAGATAGTACCTAGGATAGCAAATCATAGTGGTTAACCCTAGTTACCTGGTGACTTACAGTATCCAACCTAAATTATTTTTCCACCCTCTAGATAATGATCAGGACTAAGCACAAACAGATAGGTAGATTGCTAGACATTGATTGCTAGGCTCAAACATGTGAATGAAGTGATAGCTGAGTACTACAGGTACTTTCCAAATTAGATTTAATGTACTTGACTTATTCGGGTAGTCAGTGACTTTTAGTTTAGTGTTTCCACCTTCGATAAATCGATTAGTTAAAGCTAGTATCGGGAATAGAGCAATTAGATTGAAGGAGAAAGTATCGATAGATGTTAGCCTTGAGATGGATATCGTGAACTACCAATAATGTACGACCAGTTGTAAACCTGATGGTACCCATATAGTTTGGAAAAAGGGTACGCATAGAGTAAAGTAGGAGAAACCTCAGGATCGAGGTAAAAAGGGTAGAGTGGCAACAAGATAAGATTCGTGACAAGTACCTGACCTGAATTGGTCGTTCGTATGGTGGAGAAGGTAAAGAAGATCCAAGGACACCTGCGAGCAGCGCAGGACAGACAAAAGCACTGGGCAAACGTACATCGAAGACCTCTGGAATTCCAAGTGGGAGAACATGTGTTTTTTTTGAAGATCTCACCTACCAGAGGAACTATCAGATTTATAGGAAGAGGAAAACTGAGTCCGAGGTACATCGGACCCTTCGATGTGTTGGAACGCGTCGGAGAAGTTGCGTACAAGCTAGCCTTACCTCAGACATTGGAAGGAGTACATGACGTCTTCCACGTATCTCAGCTGAGGAGATACATTCCAGATCCAAGTCATGTGCTGGACCATTCAGAGATCACTGTTGGCCCAAGTTTATCATACCAAGAGGAGCCCGTAGAGATCCTAGATCGAAGCGAGAAGGTGTTGCGAGGCCAGACTATCCCTCTAGTTCGTATTGCATGGAGACATCATGCACCAGGCGAGTCAACCTGGGAACGAGAAGAGGATATTCGACAACGTTTCCCCCATCTATTCCCAGACCAGGGTATGTCCTAATATTTCAAATCAATCTATATTTCTCATTATATGTCTGTTTTATTTCGAGGACGAAATATTCTAAGGAGGGTAGATTGTAAACTCCCTCGACCAGATTTCAGCATTTTAGAATTAATTTTAGCAATTTAGGATTTATTGCAATATTTTATTTTATTTTGCTTACATATTCTATTGATTTATGCACCTGTCCATTACCTGAATATTTAGAGCATTACACTGACTGTTATCCCCAAACAAAGTTCACATACCTCTCCTAGACATGCTAGTCTATTTTTTTGAACTTTGTACAACTCCCAGATACTCTGTTTTGTGCTTCGTTTTAGTCGCACAAATATCGTTACAAACGTTCGTATTTATTTTTAATTAATTTTCAGACCTGTACCATTCTCTGTTCCAAAAGAAATTAGAGGCCCAACAGGCACCTGTTTTGCCCAAACAAAAATATGTTATTGTTCTACTTTGAGTATACTACAATTAGTATATTCACACCGTATTAAAATTATGGCCCTACCTATTTTAAATAATTAGAAATCACCGTGCGCATTAATTATTAATTAATTAATACGGTGACCCGCATCACCCAAAACCAGGCCCAGCCCCTGCCCAGACTCACCCCCACCCCCTCAGGGCCCTCACACAGCAATTTCCCTCAGTTCTGTACATTTTAGCATTTTCAGGAATAGGGTATTTTTTTCCAGACAAATTGCGTAATTGTACAATTTCCCAATTAATAGGACCTTTGTGCAATTTATGAATTTACATGGATTTTTCTGCAAATTTTTAGTGTGAGGTGTCAACCTCCTATTGGAGGGTGAACCTACACCGTCCATTTGTACGTGGGACCCACCCAAAAATATCAGAAAAATATCCTAAAAATATCTAAGATATTTTTATTGCATAAATACCTAAATACCCCTAATAAATTAACCTATTTACTAAAATACCTAAAACCCAAACCTTATATAAACCCAGCCCCCCTCTCTTTCCGAACTCACACCACCCTCACCACAGCCACCCTCCGCCCACCGGACCTCCGCCGACCGGCTCGCCCCCCCCCAGCCACTCCCCGGCCGACGCCCACCCTCCCTGGCCGCCGCAGCCGCCGCCGGCAGCCCCCACAGACCCAACTCCTCACCAACACCAACAGCAGCCTCCACCACCCGGCCGCCCCTAACCACCACCTCCGGCCGTCTTGGACCACCGCCACCGCCCCCAACCTCTCCGCCACGACCCCCTCCGCCGACCAGTCACCTTCCCGCCGCCCCCCGACCACCGCCCAGACCACCAGCTCCGCCACAGACCCTCCCCGACTCCCCGACCACCAACCCAAGTCTCCCTCCCCGACCACCCAGAACACCACCACCACCGCCACTGACCACCGTCACCACCACCTAACCCTTCGCCGTCCCCCTTGCCCCCTGCACCGCCGCCTCCGCCACCGCCTGCGCCGCTGCAGCTGCTGCTGTTGCTGCTGACAGTAGTTGTTGCTGCAGCCGCCGTCCCGGCCAGCCACCGGGCCGCTCCGCCGCCGTCCTCCCACCGGCGACGAGGCGTG
>JAYESA010000010.1:71261792-71311792 GCA_036927795.1 Iris macrosiphon | reverse complement strand
AGGCACGGATGACACAAATAAACGAGCACATACTCAATCACAGGATTACAGCACGATAAGATAACGAACAGAAATTTAATTAAATACAACACAAGTCAAAGTAATAATCTAACTCAACAAATAACCAAGTCTCATCAAAAATGCCGGAGACAAATCCGGTACCAAATAGTCTACTTAAAGAACAACAAAAAATAGAAATTTCTGGCTAGTCCTCCCGGAATCACAACTAGACTACCAAGTCTGCAACTACTCACCATATGGTCCATAAAGTGTCGGACAGCGGTCCTCTAAGGCATAGTCTGGAAAAATATTTCCAGTCAGGAAGGAGCAAAGCACAATCTCAAATAATAGTTCCATTTAATTGATAAGGACTATAAAGTAATAAACATGTCATGCTAGCTACTGAGAAGACAGTGAAATAAATGTAATGGCAATTAAAGAGGGACAGGCAATGTAAAGAGACATGCAAAATAGGCAATGTGATATAGTCAGTGCATAAAGAAATGGAAAGAACAAGGTACAGTATCATATACGGGTGATGTAGTATATGATTTAAATTAGGGAACCATAATCTATTCTAAGTGTTTGAAATAGTAGTTTCGAAATGTGACCGGCTTGGGAACATGTACGATAGCTATAGGGCCTGGCTAATCATGGGTGAAGAGCATGATTAACACTTACAATTTCTACACTGCAATAAGAGGTTATGATCACATTTCTTACTAACTACTTCCCCGCCCCCAACTAGTACTGTGGATCCAACCATGACACGTCACGATACACGAGCAAGTCCAGTTTATCATGTACGATGTCTAATATACATGTCGTGTACAATGTCAATACGATAATCAAGATAACATCTCATGACTGCAGATCCAAGCTATACTAGTCCGTGTAACACAGTGTCAAGGATTCAGTTGTAACATTTCAAGATTATTGAATTTATAGAAATTATCAAGAAATTGGAAATTATCAGAGAATGTACTTGCCTTGGGTCCTTAGCTGGTATTTATGGATGTCCTGTTCCAGAGTATCCCCTGGGTGAAGTAACAGTCCTATAAACATATCACAGTATAACATTTGCATCAGAAGCTACGCTAACACACAGTCTAAAACACTGAGTTCGGGACTTCTCTAGGTATGATACTGGTCACCTAGGATCACCTAGTAGGTAGATACAAAATTTATACATATCTAAGTTAACATATGCACTTACAATATATATATCAATTTAAATACATATACAAAATATATGTATATATATATATATAAAAATATGCTAAGGGTTTATACAAAAATATATACCAACACGAAAATATAACTCTACATGTATATATTGATACCAAAATATGGTTATTTACATATTTATTCATTTATACCAAAATACTAATTATACTATATACATGTAATTATACCAATTAAATATATATATAACATTAAGCACGAAAACATACATTAACATAATTTATGTGTTACAGATAATTTATACACATATATATTTTTAATACGTATTTATAAAAATACATTTTAATATACATATATAAAAATAGAGAAATACGCAAGATATATAAATATATATATACACTAAGTAGAAATACACTATATATACATTAACATATATATACTAAGAAATATTTATACTAAAATTCATACATGTATATGTTTATACATATACCAAAGTGTTATTATATATATACACTTAGTACTTACATATCAATATAACGTAATTATATAGCTACTTATATATATTCACAAGATTACAAATTAAAGTATCATTTAATACGTATACACACGTATTCACCTACACACATATATACGTATATGCAAATATATGTTGAATACATATATAGATATATAGGAAAAATACACGAACATATATACATACACATATATACTAATACATATATTAAACATTAATTAATAAATAATTATACATATACATATTTAATACACATAGTCTATATGAAAAATATACTACAATATTTAATATGTATCATTTAAATGCGTATATACTAATTTATCAAATACATACATTATATATTAAGATACACTATACTATACATTAATTAATATACACAAATACATATACATATATTAATATACATAACCGTATATACGTATGTATATATACATTACACATACATGTGAAGATAGAAGAGGGAGAGGGGGAGCTTACAGTGATGGGGTCGGCTGGCCGGACTTGATGTTAAGTGCTGGAGGTGGTGGAGATGTCGAACAGCAGAGAGGAATGGGAGCAGCCGGAGCGCAGGGGGAGTCGGGGCTCGGGGCTATGCCGGTTGGTGGCTGAACCACGTCGGAGAAGCAGCCGGAGGTCTGCTCGGCCGGGAGGGAGAGGAACAGCAGAGAGAGGGGGAGAGCACAGCCGGACCGGAGTTAAAGGGAAGAGGTGGTGGTGATAGGTGGAGATGGCGGTGGTGATAGATGAAGATGGGTTCGGCAGAGGGAGCTCCGGCTGGGACTTCGGCCGCCGGAGTGAAATGGTGGTCGGGATGGAGGAGATGGAGTGGGGAGCAGTTGCAGCATCCGCCGGGGAGGAGCTCGGAGGGAGATGTCGGCCGGCTGTGTCAGGGCCGCTCGCCGGAGTGCAGCGGCTGGCCCGGGGTGGCTGCCAGCGGGCCGGAGGGGATGGATGGATGATGGGAGGAAGAGATGGAGGTGATGTTCAGTGGAGCGCCGGCGCCGGAGGTAGGGTCTGGAGGAGTCGGCCGCCGGAGGCTGATCAGCTCGGTCGGGCAGTCGCCGCGGGGAGCCGCCGGGTGAACAGTAGGCTCGGGGGGATGAACAGTAATGGTTTCCCCCCCCCTCTTTCTATTATTTGAAATCAAAAGAAAAATAAAGAAGAAGGAGGAGGAAAGAAGGAGAAGGAAGAGAAGAAGAAAAGAAGAAGAAAAAGAAGGAGAAGAGAAGAAGAAAAAGAGAAGCTACGATTGAGGAGTTTGGGGGCTAGTGAGATGAGGCCTTCCTAGGTTTTCTAGGGATTAGGGCTTGATGGGACATCACATATATATGGGGAGAGGGTGTAAAATCAAGGGTTGTGATTGACCCCCTTTAAATGAGGGGTCCAGATTGGACATGGAGAATTTCTTCATGGGGGATGAGGGTGAGAGATTTAATTAAAATTAATAGGGCTCCCTCATTGGTTTAAACAAATGGGTGTTGACACCAAAAATGCAAATTTGCAAATTAACCCCCTTAAATTTGGGTATTTGCACAGACGCATAAAATGACAAAAATTTGGCGGGCGATTCGGTGTCCGGTATTTTGTATGGTCAAGGGGCGCTGTAAGTTCGGTATGGGCTCAATTTACAGGGCACTGTAATTAATATAGAATTTACGGAATCAGATAAAATGGTATCCTCAAATTAAATAGAAATAAATGCAAGTTGTGTTCAACAATTAATTAGGAGTACATGGAGCCAAAATCAGGTCAGGTCATCAATACCAATAATGAAGTAGATTCAGAACAGAATATTACCCTAATTTGGGCCGCACGAAAAATAGGTCAAGATTGCCTCCAATTTTGATTGGAACGCACAACGATACAAAAATAGGAATTTAAAATAACGTCCGCGACGATTTTTGTGCGGCCAAAAATAATGTACAGAGGACATAATTATGAGTTACAAAAAATAGCAGAATGGAAGGCGGGCATGTCTAGGGCAAGATTGTGAAATTTGTTGGAAGACAAAAGTCAGGATAGCGCTCCAAATATTGAAGTAAAAGCAATGCGCAATAATTAAATAAAATACAGTAATTAATTACAATCTCCAATAATTAAATTCTAAATAAATAATTAAATACAAAATTCCAAAATTCCTGACAGGTGTTCGTATACTGGCTTCTAGGTCAGTCTGCTAGCTAAAAATAAATGAGCACTGCATCTAATACTATATTTAATTACTCATCACACATAATTATTTAAATTAAAAATATTATCATGCAATTATTTAATTGTAACTACAATAATATTAAATATTGAAAAGTCAAAAAAAATATCCCTGTTTTCGGAATGTGGTAGTGACAAGTCTACCCACCTTAAAAGAATTTCGTCCTCGAAATTTAAAATCCTCATAGTAGCATTTAATCATACACATTATTATTTTTCCTCAAGGTTTAAATTCATCATCCATGAAATTAGGTTATAATCTACAATGTCCTTTTACGATTTTTCAAAAATTATAAAATTATTGCATCCCTGAAAATCCTCGAAATAACATCAAAGTCCATTTTTATCAAAAATTTCCTGAAAGTTTTTAGTTAACGATTCAATACTCGAAATTTAATATCTACTCCTCAAATTTGATTTTCTATCAATGAACACATATAAAAATGTAATCTTGTTCCACAAGTTTGAATTTAAACGTTTATTCATCAAAAATTTTATTTCTCGATTTCCTCTTCCTCAAAATACCCACCAATGCGATACTTAAAGATTCTCAAATTGCAACATCTCATATAAAATTCTAAAATTCATAACTCGCAATTAAATAAAGATAATCTCCCAGAATTTCCAAATTTTTAATAACCAATTTAAATATGCCATAATCTTCCTGGAATTAATAGATAATAAATCTTGCCATGTTAAATTCTTGGCCCTTTATTTAAATCGATGTTTATCCTCGAATTTTTTTTTTAATCATCTTGTTAATCATCTTGTCAAGTCACAACCCCTTCCTGAATCCTCGTCATGGTCAAACCTCGATAATCATGGCCAAAACTTCCTACAATCATACAACATGCAGCCTAAGGGAATATGTATGGTGTCTTGTCATGGTATTGCAGTCTCTATATCAGGGGTACCATTAACTACATTCTAACAAGAAATCATGCATACAAGCTACGGTACTAAGGTATCAGTCAATCAATCAAATAGATAGGAACAGAAGGAAGGAAAGAACAGAGCTTGCTAACACCGTACCTGTAGTATCGGTCTCCTTGACCGTCATCGCAATTGCCCCGCCCTGCTGGGGTGGTTCCCTTCGCGGGTGCTGAGCATTATACGGTTCCACAGGTAGCCTAACTGGATCTCTATAATCTGAAGCTGCGCGCTGGCCGGGAAGATAAGGGACTAGAAGACAATCCCTTACTCGATGTCCCGCAGCACCGCAGTGCAAACAGAGTCCTAGTCTCGTTCTACAGCTCTCCCAAAGGTGACCTGGCTTCTTACAGAAATGGCAAGTCTGCTGTGTCTCTCTCGGAGGCTGTTGCTGATTCTGCTGAACACGGACTGGTGCCTGGTACTGCAGTGGATGCTGGAATGTCCATGGTTGTTGCTGATTATGAAATGGTACTTGGTACTGCTGTTGGTGCTGAATACGGGGATGCTTGGCCGGTCCTGTGTTACCATTCATATCTCCAAAAGTATTGTGACTCCTCTTAGGCCTAAGATCCAGATCCTCTTCTGCGATCTGAGCATCCATCAAGATAGCCTCAAAGGTAGCGGTACGACGACCAGAAGTGCGTGACCTAATCTCTCTCGTCAGTCCCTTTCTGAATTTTCGGGCTCGATCTCCTGGGTCCCGAATCATAGATGACGCAAAACGGCTCAATCTACAGAATTTTGCAGCGTACTCGTCGACCGACATGTTTCCTTGAACCAAGCCATGAAACTGACTTTCCAAGGTTCCCAATGCCACGTCGGGAAAGAACTTCTCCTTGAAGAGTTCCTTGAAGGTCTCCCAAGTAAGTCCTTGTGCAGTAATTCTCGGCTCCGTGCGATACCACGTGAGTGCCATATCGAACATCTGACTGCCCGCGGCTTCTATCTTCAAGTTCTCCGGAATCTGGGTCAATCGCAGGCTTCTTTCTATATCCTCTAGCCAGTCGTCAGCGTAGAGTATCCCTTCGGTACCTTTAAACTCTCGAGGCATCATCCTCTTGAAATCCACTATAGTGCCTGATCTCTGCTGTTGCTGGCCAGGAAACTGCTGGTACTGTGCTACTCTCTCCAAAGCTTGGAGAGTCACTTGATGGGCATTCTCCATGTTTTCTTTCATCAGCTCGGTTTGTGCCTGGTGCGCTTCTGCTTGCACCCTCTGGGCCTCAGCTTGAACTCGCTGAGCATCTGCCGTCACTCTCTGGGCATCTACCATGCCCCGGATCAAGGTAAACATCTGTGCCCCGTCAATGGGCAAACCTCTGGAAATCGGAGTCGATGGAGGAGGAAGGTTGTCCGTCATAGCTGCGGTAATCTTCTGAACAGGTGGGAGAGGAGGATCCCCGAAAATTGCAGATACTCCTACGGGCATCGGAGATGTAGGAGGAACTACGGCTGTCTGTCCCTCAGGTGGAGAGGTGGCAGTTCCTTCTAAAGCTGAAGTTCCCGCTCTCATAGATCGTGTCTGCGGCGGCATCCTGAAGACAGATCCCAAAGAATCAATTTAGGCAAAAATGCGATATCATCAAGGAAGGACAGTACAGTTCTAAAGAAGCAACATTCAAGATAAAGGATTGAAAGAAAAATCCTAGTTGTGATTGCACAGGTCAAAGATACATCCATGGTCTGATACTTCTATCCCTCTAAGTACCACAGTTCTACTAGAAACATACTCACTGCTAGCTTCCTTACCTACTGCAATCGCTGATACTAGTTATCCTTGTCACTCAAGTGCATAACAATTGCAACACACTATTCTAAGTACTCTCTCTTTAATACAACCCTAGATGAAAACCCAAGTCAGTTTGCAGTGAGATCTCAATTATGCTCAAACCAACAGATCCTTACACATGCATCTCATCTGCTATATGCTAATATATCTTTCCCACTATAAGATCTTATCCAAAAATGAAATTCCTGAAAATAATACCTCGAATAAATTTTTAAAGTAAATGAATACACTTTCCTCAAGACCAATTATCTAAATACTGAAGTAAAAATTTTATCAATTCCAAAATCCTTATAGCTTGTCTAGGTTCATCAAATTGAATCTGGATTCCTCAAAAATAAAATTTTAATAATATCTCGACTCCTCAAAATTCAAAAATGCAATTCGTTTTTAATCTTCAAATTAGAATTTAAATCCATATCTAGTAGTCCAGTAGCCCTAGTGTTATCTTTCTCACTGTCCTCATCGTCATGCGTCATCAGTTAATACCATAAATTAGTCTGCAAACTCATCTTGATGTAAAATCAAACCCTACAATGAACCAAAATCCTAACTTAATAACTAATCAACAACAATCAAATTCAATATCAATAAGTGAGAATGGACGGAACAAGGGAATGATTTTAAATTGGAAATTATAACAAGATTCTCAGGGGTCATCCCAGGAATCTCTCAAGGAATTGTGATTGAGTATTCGCTCTCGTCCTAGTATCCTATGTCCTAGATCCTATCGCAGGTACGCAAAAGTGTAACAAAGATGCCACACTACTACGACATCGCACAATTCGCGAAGTCTGACCTGCATGGGCCACCACTAAAAACGTGTCACGACCCGCACCCGGTTTAGGGGCACGAGAGCGTGGGTACGTCCAGCCTACGCCGCAGCATCGACGGTAGAACGCTGTCAAGGTCTTGATACTATCTAGCTAATGTCACACAAACATCCAATCTCCATAAGGAGGCACGGATGACACAAATAAACGAGCACATACTCAATCACAGGATTACAGCACGATAAGATAACGAACAGAAATTTAATTAAATACAACACAAGTCAAAGTAATAATCTAACTCAACAAATAACCAAGTCTCATCAAAAATGCCGGAGACAAATCCGGTACCAAATAGTCTACTTAAAGAACAACAAAAAATAGAAATTTCCGGCTAGTCCTCCCGGAATCACAACTAGACTACCAAGTTTGCAACTACTCACCATATGGTCCATAAAGTGTCGGACAGCGGTCCTCTAAGGCATAGTCTGGAAAAATGTTTCCAGTCAGGAAGGAGCAAAGCACAATCTCAAATAATAGTTCCATTTAATTGATAAGGACTATAAAGTAATAAACATGTCATGCTAGCTACTGAGAAGACAGTGAAATAAATGTAATGGCAATTAAAGAGGGACAGGCAATGTAAAGAGACATGCAAAATAGGCAATGTGATATAGTCAGTGCATAAAGAAATGGAAAGAACAAGGTACAGTATCATATACGGGTGATGTAGTATATGATTTAAATTAGGGAACCATAATCTATTCTAAGTGTTTGAAATAGTAGTTTCGAAATATGACCGGCTTGGGAACATGTACGATAGCTATAGGGCCTGGCTAATCATGGGTGAAGAGCATGATTAACACTTACAATTTCTACACTGCAATAAGAGGTTATGATCACATTTCTTACTAACTACTTCCCCGCCCCCAACTAGTACTGTGGATCCAACCATGACACGTCACGATACACGAGCAAGTCCAGTTTATCATGTACGATGTCTAATATACATGTCGTGTACAATGTCAATACGATAATCAAGATAACATCTCATGACTGCAGATCCAAGCTATACTAGTCCGTGTAACACAGTGTCAAGGATTCAGTTGTAACATTTCAAGATTATTGAATTTATAGAAATTATCAAGAAATTGGAAATTATCAGAGAATGTACTTGCCTTGGGTCCTTAGCTGGTATTTATGGATGTCCTGTTCCAGAGTATCCCCTGGGTGAAGTAACAGTCCTATAAACATATCACAGTATAACATTTGCATCAGAAGCTACGCTAACACACAGTCTAAAACACTGAGTTCGGGACTTCTCTAGGTATGATACTGGTCACCTAGGATCACCTAGTAGGTAGATACAAAATTTATACATATCTAAGTTAACATATGCACTTACAATATATATATCAATTTAAATACATATACAAAATATATGTATATATATATATAAAAATATGCTAAGGGTTTATACAAAAATATATACCAACACGAAAATATAACTCTACATGTATATATTGATACCAAAATATGGTTATTTACATATTTATTCATTTATACCAAAATACTAATTATACTATATACATGTAATTATACCAATTAAATATATATATAACATTAAGCACGAAAACATACATTAACATAATTTATGTGTTACAGATAATTTATACAAATATATATTTTTAATACGTATTTATAAAAATACATTTTAATATACATATATAAAAATAGAGAAATACGCAAGATATATAAATATATATATACACTAAGTAGAAATACACTATATATACATTAACATATATATACTAAGAAATATTTATACTAAAATTCATACATGTATATGTTTATACATATACCAAAGTGTTATTATATATATACACTTAGTACTTACATATCAATATAACGTAATTATATAGCTACTTATATATATTCACAAGAATACAAATTAAAGTATCATTTAATACGTATACACACGTATTCACCTACACACATATATACGTATATGCAAATATATGTTGAATACATATATAGATATATAGGAAAAATACACGAACATATATACATACACATATATACTAATACATATATTAAACATTAATTAATAAATAATTATACATATACATATTTAATACACATAGTCTATATGAAAAATACACTACAATATTTAATATGTATCATTTAAATGCGTATATACTAATTTATCAAATACATACATTATATATTAAGATACACTATACTATACATTAATTAATATACACAAATACATATACATATATTAATATACATAACCGTATATACGTATGTATATATACATTACACATACATGTGAAGATGGAAGAGGGAGAGGGGGAGCTTACAGTGATGGGGTCGGCTGGCCGGACTTGATGTTAAGTGCTGGAGGTGGTGGAGATGTCGAACAGCAGAGAGGAATGGGAGCAGCCGGAGCGCAGGGGGAGTCGGGGCTCGGGGCTATGCCGGTTGGTGGCTGAACCACGTCGGAGAAGCAGCCGGAGGTCTGCTCGGCCGAGAGGGAGAGGAACAGCAGAGAGAGGGGGAGAGCACAACCGGACCGGAGTTAAAGGGAAGAGGTGGTGGTGATAGGTGGAGATGGCGGTGGTGATAGATGAAGATGGGTTCGGCAGAGGGAGCTCCGGCTGGGACTTCGGCCGCCGGAGTGAAATGGTGGTCGGGATGGAGGAGATGGAGTGGGGAGCAGTTGCAGCATCCGTCGGGGAGGAGCTCGGAGGGAGATGTCGGCCGACTGTGTCAGGGCCGCTCCCCGGAGTGCAGCGGCTGGCCCGGGGTGGCTGCCAGCGGGCCGGAGGGGATGGATGGATGATGGGAGGAAGAGATGGAGGTGATGTTCAGTGGAGCGCCGGCGCCGGAGGTAGGGTCTGGAGGAGTCGGCCGCCGGAGGCTGATCAGCTCGGTCGGGCAGTCGTCGCGGGGAGCCGCCGGGTGAACAGTAGGCTCGGGGGGATGAACAGTAATGGTTTCCCCCCCCCCTCTTTCTATTATTTGAAATCAAAAGAAAAATAAAGAAGAAGGAGGAGGAAAGAAGGAGAAGGAAGAGAAGAAGAAAAGAAGAAGAAAAAGAAGGAGAAGAGAAGAAGAAAAAGAGAAGCTACGGTTGAGGAGTTTGGGGGCTAGTGAGATGAGGCCTTCCTAGGTTTTCTAGGGATTAGGGCTTGATGGGACATCACATATATATGGGGAGAGGGTGTAAAATCAAGGGTTGTGATTGACCCCCTTTAAATGAGGGGTCCAGATTGGACATGGAGAATTTCTTCATGGGGGATGAGGGTGAGAGATTTAATTAAAATTAATAGGGCTCCCTCATTGGTTTAAACAAATGGGTGTTGACACCAAAAATGCAAATTTGCAAATTAACCCCCTTAAATTTGGGTATTTGCACAGACGCATAAAATGACGAAAATTTGGCGGGCGATTCGGTGTCCGGTATTTTGTATGGTCAAGGGGCGCTGTAAGTTCGGTATGGGCTCAATTTACAGGGCACTGGAATTATTATGGAATTTACGGAATCAGATAAAATGGTATCCTCAAATTAAATAGAAATAAATGCAAGTTGTGTTCAACAATTAATTAGGAGTACATGGAGCCAAAATCAGGTCAGGTCATCAATACCAATAATGAAGTAGATTCAGAACAGAATATTACCCTAATTTGGGCCGCACGAAAAATAGGTCAAGATTGCCTCCAATTTCGATTGGAACGCACAACGATACAAAAATAGGAATTTAAAATAACGTCCGCGACGATTTTTGTGCGGCCAGAAATAATGTACAGAGGACATAATTATGAGTTGCAAAAAATAGCAGAATGGAAGGCGGGCATGTCTAGGGCAAGATTGTGAAATTTGTTGGAAGACAAAAGTCAGGATAGCGCTCCAAATATTGAAGCAAAGGCAATACGCAATAATTAAATAAAATACAGTAATTAATTACAATCTCCAATAATTAAATTCTAAATAAATAATTAAATACAAAATTCCAAAATTCCTGACAGGTGTTCGTATACTGGCTTCTAGGTCAGTCTGCTAGCTAAAAATAAATGAGCACTGCATCTAATACTATATTTAATTACTCATCACACATAATTATTTAAATTAAAAATATTATCATGCAATTATTTAATTGTAACTACAATAATATTAAATATTGAAAAGTCAAAAAAAATACTCCTGTTTTCGGAATGTGGTAGTGACACCTTCTCCCTGATCTTTAGTAGCTTGTTCACCTGGAGATGGAGCTACTACCTAGATAGACGATACTCTAGTCTATCTTATTTTCTGTACTTCTATCTTTTGTAGTGGGTTTGTTCCCACCAGATATCTGATTTGTACTATGACACTTCAGCTTAGTACTTATATATATTTCAGCACCTATTCCATTATTCTTTGATATTTTGTGGATGAGATTAGATTTACCTGTATTAAACTTGTAGTATTTTAGGACAGCGTAGCACGTCTCTTTAGGGTCCATTAAATTGGGTAAACCCTTAGTGTCGTGTCAGCTGGCCAATGCCACGTGGCCTGGTTCAATATATTTTGGGACTGGGGCGTGACACTATGACAGTCGTCGATGAAGAGGAAATAAAAATTGCAACCATAGAGAAAGAAAATTAGCAAAGAGTCTCTCTCTTTTTCGACTTCTCCTATTTTATAGCCTGAGCTACCTCGATCCACATGGAAACCTAGGATAAGAATGATACGTCATCCTAACAATATGAACGTCTTTGACACAGAATTCTGACAAAAAAGATTTCCTGAATGTCTCAAAAGACATGAACATACTAAATGACAGAAGTCTCACGTCAGCACAGAACTTCACTCTCGACGGATGTGCAACGCCATGTGTACAACACAACTGACCCCATACGTTCCATACTTCAGCCTGTCCCATGCGTCTCTGGCCCCATACGTCCCAGACTCTATGTGGCCCCATACATCTCTGGTCCCATGTGTCCCAGACTCCATGTACCCCCATGCTTCTCTGGCCCTGTGCGTCCCAGACTCCATGCATCCTATGCGTCCCTGGCCCCATGCGTCCCAGGGTCCATGCGTTCCATGCGTCTCTGGCCCCATGCGTCCCAGATTCCATGCATCCCATGCGTTTCTGACTACATGTGTTTCAGATTCCATGAAGACCAAATCTTGCTGTTACGACAAGAGTGATTCTCTCCAACCAAGTGCGGACTATGTGTCAAGCTGACCAAGTCATGCCCACAAAGGACGAGAACCACCCAGATCTTCAGCAACGAAAAATCTCTACAAGCGCCCACGTGGTAGCTTAGCCTGCTTACGATTACAGCTGCACCATATTCAGGAGGCATACGTGACATCCTATAGCATCCATGCGGCCAACATATGCGCGTCCAATGATGACTATATATACCCGGGTGGCATGCCCAAAAGTGGGACAGACGGAGAGGAGTCGCCCAACATATATATATATATATATATATATATATATATATATATATATATATATATATATATATAGAGAGAGAGAGAGAGAGAGAGAGAGAGAGAGAGAGAGCATACCGAGACGAGCAAAGAGAGAGCATAAGTTTCTTCACCCTGTGTCGGATCGTCAACGGAGTAAAAGAGACAGTATAATGCTCCTTGTCCATCGTCACACCCCATAATCAAAAATTTGTACTTAGATTGTCTGTCTAAGACCTCTTTGTACTTTCTTCAGTTTGTTATTGAAGCAATCAATTTGAATGGCAAACAATAATGTGTTAAGGTTGTCTAGAGACGGGGGGGGGGGGGGTGCATACTACAATCAAGTCTCCTAGGGTCAAGAACTTTTATATCTCAATCATTCAATCAAGTATCAATATCATAGAACATTTCAGAATAAGCTGTAAGGCGTCCCAAATATCGCATCATAAGGTTCTAGAGTTCTAGCAATACAATTTGATATTCCAGATACACAGTCAAAAGTATACATGACAGTGAGTCAGCTACAGTCTGAGTATAAATACAGTCCTGCAGGGAACTAGTATCCAGATTTGCTGCTAACATGTGTCAGTTGGCTAAATGTCCAAAAGAATATAGTTTATAAAAGACGAGCAGTGAAACGAGAAATCCACTCGTAACCCTCACCAGTCATCCTTCTGGTGCGTGCCATCAGTGAGGGAGAAGTAAGCTTGATCCTCCAATGCTGACTCTAAACCTGGCCATGCAAAACCAGTGGGTTTAGACTCCAAATAGCAAGTACCAAAAATAAAGCACGAAATGAAGCAACAAAACCAAATATATAGCATAAGATGCATGAGCCAACAATCAATGGCATATATCCCATCCATGACATGATACGATACCCCTTCACCAAACAAGGATAGGAAGTGCCCATCATATCAAGATAGAATACGTCCATTGATAATGGTCAAGATAAAATATTATGCGTCGTAGTTTTGGTCCACAATTTATCATAACACAACAACAAAACCCAACAACCAAACAAGGACATGAGTTAAACTATTGTTTCACAACAACATGTATCCCTAATTCTCGGGTTTTTGGAACCAAAATTTGGTTGCTTAAAGTTACAAATTAATGTACAACATTTATACAAATATGAAGGTGGTTATACCTACTGTCCAATGGAACAGACGGCTCGTTGCTCGGAGCTTCGTCGCAGGAGAAACGAGTCCGTATAGTCAGCGCCACAAAATTTATCAAATAAAATATCCAACTTGACGACGAGTTATGGTCGATCAAATGATCAAATCAATGGGTGAAAATTGACATGGATAAAAGGGTACATACCGAGATTCTGACGGAAGAATTGGATTGACGATCCAATAGTTGGATCTCCCAGAAAATGTACCTCCAGTCGCTGCGACGAAATACGATTTTTGACTCAAAAATGCTCGGCACGACGGGATCCGGACAAAATGCAAGAATCGCCCTTCGTGGGCATCGCGGGATAGGACGGCGATGCGAGGAGGTCGTCAGGGTTATCGGGGATCGTTTGAGGCTCACTTAAAAAGGTTCGGCGTGAAGGCGCAGCGCGGATAGCGGTGCGGTTAGCCGAGCGGTTAGCGGTACAGCTGGCCGTGTAGTGCCTCGCTCCGCGTCAGCACTATGTACAAGAGATATCGATTTGCTGACTCAAAAATGATATCTTCCTTAAGAGCTCCTTGTTGAAGCAGGTGATGACTGATCAAGGTGAGTGGGCAGAACTTTATTCTCTGATTCTTGCACGCCTTAATAATGAATCTGAGTTTTTGAATGCTTGTTTGCTTAAGAAGGTAGTTTCAAGAAGAATGATAGAACCTGCTTTGCATGCTTAATAAGAGAACTCACATAGCTTGTCATTGAAACGAACTTGTCTGCTTAACTAGAGAACCTGAAACGCTTGTCTAAGAGTAAGAGATTGCTTAAACATGTTTTACTACCGCTTGTGTTTCGAGAGAACCATATCGTGCTTGAACTTGTTCAGAGAGGGTGGCTAGTCCGCACAGAGATAGATGGTCTGATGGTTCATCTCGTCTGCATCCTAGAGTTTATCTGATAGTGTTTCATGCATTCACATCGGTCGGACAATGGATATTGGTGAAGAACTGAACCTTGGTTACGGCTGCTACAGCGATAGTGAAGAGTAACCATGAGTCATAGCTGCTAATAACATCAGATAAATGAGTCATTGGTTAGCTGGATTACTGCTACCGATCCTGAGTTTCTCGGGGAACAAAAAGCATATAACTAGTTCAACGTGTTGCTTCCTAGATGGTGCATTGTCCTTAGAGTCTTTGAGTATAGCTCATGAGACACGCTGCGCACACCCTGATAGTAGAACAATCGGCTTGCCTTGTGTGCTTGAATGAATCAAATATGAACTATATTTTTAAAGATGTTTCCAAAAGAAGTAATATGACTCTGTTCATGTGCTGCATGTAACGAACATAGGTAAAACTAGAAATATCACTAGTAATGTAATATTTTATAACATGATTACTTAGTATTGGTTTTAGTGAATGTTGCTTCTGTTCAGTTGTTTATACTCACCAGTACTTTCGAAGTGCTAACCCACCAACAATTTGCTTGTTCGTAGGTGCTGGATCGTCCGAGGAAGCAATAGGCGTGCCTCATCCCCAAGACCCGAAAATCTGCTTTCGATTGCCTTGAGATGCTTTCATATAAAGGGGCATAATGTATGAAACAATGCCATTGTATTTAGAGAATCCTGTGCCTCGATTTGTCCCATATACTCAGATGGATAAATGCTTGCAACAATGTCCCTCCGCTGCTTACTCGATTCGATGATAGCCAGACTTTAATGATGTTGCCTTATGCTGGCACAATCCCAGGCTCACACGGCATCACGTCCCGGTAGCAAACGACTATACGCGCCTCGCGGGAGCGCCGAGGCGCGATGATTCGCGCCCGGCAGGGGCGTTGGTTGGGAGACCTTCGGGACCGGGGCGTGACAGGCCGCAGGTGGATGGCCACCACTGGCGCTTGGGATGCAGGCGGCGTGGCGTGGTGGCACAAGTATTGGTGGTGATGGCGGTGGTGGTTTGATGATGATGGCGGTGGTAGTTTATAGAGAAGGAAGGGGGTTACGGGAAGAAGATCGGGGTCGACGGTTGCTGGGGGGTCGGTTATAGAAGCAGAAGGGTTATTTTTTTACGGGTTTGGGTTTGAGTGGGTTATCGAGTTAGTTTAGGATCCGATTGGTTTAAACTGGTTTGGTTTAGGATGGTTCGGTTTGGGTTCGTTTGGGTTGAGTTGGTTTATTATATATATGTCATAAAAAATAGTTTTTGAGCCCAATAAATTTCAGAAAAATTACACCATATTCTATTATTAATTATACACCCAAAAAAATATTTTTTTGCATAATTTTAATAATTAATTTAATACATAAAATATAATCCATGAAAGAATATTTATTATAATTAACCAAAAATAATAAAATTTTTTCTACAATAATAATTAATAAAATTTTAAATTAAATTCTAAAAACAGGGTGTTTATAATATATATATATATATATATATATATATATATCAAGTAGCATTCTTGGTGCGATCAAGTGTATCATCACGGATATAATAGTCAGGGCAGGAATAATTTCTAGTATCTAGATCATGGACAAGTTATCAGATAGCAAGTTATTCAGGACATGATAGTTTATTTCTGGTCACATATAATTTGTCACTTTATTATATTGATGAATGCGAATAAGAGTAGTGCGAGAACCCCTCGAGATCAGATCCACAACTCTTAAACCAAACAAGGACAAGGGTTGCAGATATCACCCGAGTTGAATTACTCCTCTTATTCTATCCAACTTATAATAAGGTGATCAAGGAAAAGTAGGTTCACAAACGACCAAAACTGGGTAGTGGCGTACAAACGAACAAAAGTAGGGTTGGCGCACAAATGACCAAAATTAGGTTGGCGTACAAACGACCAAAACTAGGTTGGCGCACTTTGTCAAGTTGACCAACACGGCGCACTTGACAAAAGTGCACGGGCAAGAAAAAAGTGCGCTTTCAAGGAAAGTGCACGAGCAAGCTAGCTACAAGACAAAACACACAATCCGAGGTCAAAGCTCGATAGTCAAGAAACTCGTCAGTCGAGGAGCACACAAATCAATAAAATAGAAATTGAGAAACCATCCAAAGCTTCATCACTCAGGAAACGAAGAGGGAAAAGTGTGCGAGCTACCAAACGTAAGCAAAGTGCGCCGACTAATGAAACATAGAAAAAATATGCCAGATTGCCAACTCGAAGAAAGTGCGCGGACTGACTGTGGTGCACTTTCCCTTGGTTTTCCAGAAAAAACTTTGATTTAATACACACCAAAGTACGTCGAACTGGGTTTCCTCTCAAAAGTGCGCCACTGACTCAAGGAGTGTGACTGGTGCACTTTTGCTAGGAGACTAAGTGCAGTATGATTAGTACGCACGAGAAGTTGGGACAACACACCAATGCACCCAAAGTAAAATATACGTATTTCTACGTCAAGGGGTTCTCTTGCATACTCTTCATAAAGCACTGTTCTTCTTCTTCTTCAATAAGCCATTTGGTATACGTTTTGTATCAAGTCTCATCACTGAACTTAGTTGGACTCGAAAATAAGCACGACCAAAAGTCAGGTTACATAAAATATGGTGCTCTATACTATGAGCTAATTAATTTTATAAAACACAAAGTTTTGGGAGATCAATCCCCAAGAAAATAAAAGTGAACCCATAGACCCAAACTCTAGTCCACGCAATTCCAACCAATAAAATCAAGAACGAAAGGTATTAAAGATGAAGGGGTGCTCGGTCCCAACAACATGAGCTAGAGATAAACATGAATTATTAAGAATTAAAAGCATGCATAAATCTATGGTTTTTCTCTTGTGCAAGATGTACTTGCCTACGGAGGAAGAGAAAACCTAAGAGAGAGAAATAGAAAGGAAATAATGAGCAGAGAGAGAGAGAGAGAGAGAGAGAGAGAGAGAGAGAGAGAGAAATGAGACTATATATAGGTTTAGGTTTGAGATATGGACCGTTGGATCACTCAAACCCATCCAAGCCACACATGCCACCAACTCAACCAAATCCACTCTTCTTCACAAATTACTAGTCTGGTCTAAACAAAGGCAGGGCTAGCAACCAACATGCGCCAAAGTGCACAAAAGACAACATGCGCCATAGTACACCGAAAAAGGGGACTGACAACCCGTTAGGCTTGCAAGAAGGTTAAACCTAGCATGCTACCTAACTATATGATGGTCCATGGGTGATCCCATGATTAGCAGCTGTGACTCACGATTCAGCTCTGTACTAGCATACACGAATACTAGCAGCCGTGACACATGGTTCAACTCTTTACTAATTGACACAATACCCCACAAGATCGCAAGGATCGTCCCTCAGGGTGCTCTCACAATATCCTCCGGGTCAAACGATTCCTAGTGCCCCATGAATCGATCGAAAGACTATTACCTAGTGCATAAGTTGTCCGATACAAATTCATGACATGCAACGACTATCAGATAAAATATACTATGCATAGTCCATGAACAATAAGCACATGTCATATTGATCAAGGTTAAACCATAAGAGGTTTACTATATACTTCTCATTGCACAACATGTGAGCAAGGGACAAGTAACTATATATTTGAACAAGTATAGCGACAATTCCATATTTTAACAGTACAGTTAATTTTTTTAATCTTATCTTGTTATTGTGGTATCATTGAACATAGTAATATGCAACTAGAGTGGGCTAGAGATTCTTTTCATTAAGGCGTGAAGACAAAGGATTCATCGAAGGGCCGAAGCCACTCACCGATTGAATTAACTCGAGAGAATGGGGAAGCCTCACATAACGATCACTAATTGGTTATGCATTATAAAATTGCACCAACACTTGGTTAGCATCATTCGATATTTTTCTATTTCGATTCAGAATGAATGTGCAAGCGAGAAAAGTGAACTATGAAAATAAAATCATCGAAAGCAATACGAAAATATAATTCAACAAACCATACAGCAAAAACATCTAACGAAAACTCTTGGACTCATTTCAATAGAAGTCGATCAATGAGTTGGAAATGTTTATTGCATTCCATTCGTGATCGATTGGGTCACAAGGTTTTCCCGATACTCAGTTTTTAACTGAGTGACAAGCCGCATGTATTACGTAGTAGATCGCTGGATACGAAGCACTACCTAATAATCCACTAAGGAAAAGTTCCGTCTTCTAAACTTAAGGAATTAAAGAGTCAAGGAATCAAGGAATCTATCTCACCGATATCATAACCGTCTTCATACTCAATGTTCAGATTATAAACTCTAGCCCTCCCCATTTATTTTGTTTGCCTATTGCTTGGAGTCACTGGGTTCTGATTCTGTCCATGCTCTACATTGTCATTGCGGTGGAGTGGCGCAACTCTCTTGTTCTGACAATCTTTAACAACATGATCCTGCTACCCGCAGTTGAAGCACTCTCTGTTATATACACGACAAATTTCTTTGGTGTGCCCCTTTCGACTACTGAAATTGCACTCCTTCCCACAGTGTTGTTCACCTTCTGTCTTTTTCTCTCTATTATGATAACTTTTGGCAGGAGTGTTATGATTAGCTGATACCTTCTCTGGAGCAGTTCGTGGTTTGAATTGCTCGTTTTGTACCGTTGCCTCAAAAGTCTTGATATACGACCCACATTCTTGGTTCATAACATCCCTTATAAGGTCGTCATTCAAGCCTTTCACAAATCGATCCATACGGGTCCTCTCGTTAGGAATCATCGAGCTAGCGAACTTAGCAAATTTGGAGAATTCTGACTCGTAATCCTCGATGAACATGCTCCCTTGCGTAAGTTCTTTAAACTCATATTTCTTTTTCTGCCTGATGGCTGGAGGAAGATACTACTCCAGAAATGCATGTTTGAACATTTGCTAAGTGATTCTTCTGTCTGGGGTCTTAGCACCGAGTTATGGTTTCTTCGCCTCCCACCAGTCATCTGCTCACAACCAAAGCTGTAGGGTTGCACATGCCACATTCTTGTTACTTGGGACTCTCACGAACGTAAATAGATACTCCATTTTCTTAATCCAGTCCATCACCTTATGTGGTATGGACCTACCCTCAAATTTTGGAGGGTTTGCTTTCAAGAAATTTGAAGGTTTGTATGCTGACTTCTGCTGGGTCTGTTGAGGGTCATCAGCTTTTGCTAATCCCAATTCTCGGGTCCCTGTGGTGGCTGCCACATGTATTGCAATTGTCCTAGAATTACTAATGTTAGCTGTCCTAGGATGGTTACCAGTTGGGTCAAAGAGTTGTCTCTGTTATGCCATGCTTCGAGCCTTAGCTTGCTGTTGCTGGGCCTCATATCGATCTCGTTGATTCTCCATTATGGCTATCAACTTATCAATCTAATCATCGGTCGAGCCTGATGCTTGCGATGTCCCTTGATTACCCGCCTTAGTCATTTCTCTACAAAAGAGATTAGCTTGCATTAGTCTCATAACGTATTATGGACTTACTGTATGAGACATTGGGTTTTCATAAACTTCAAAATCAGGACTTCTTAAAACCAACAAAATACTTATATAGATTTGTAAATATTTTTGAAAATTGGGACCTTTGAAATCACTTGTAAACTTATTTCATTTGAAAACAATATTTGAAGAGGCCAATGACGTAAAGCCGGGGTCTAATACCATTATGTCACGCTCCGATCCCGAAGGACCGTTAATCACCACTGGGCGTGATGTCGTGCAAGCCTAAGTTGTGCTTGCATAAGGCATAGTACCTCCACAAAACACAAAATAGCAATGGATATAGAAGCTACATAACTTTAAATGTAGAAAATCAAATATTGAACACTTTTGATAGGAACACAAAATACTTTCTTTTATTGATAACATGAAATAGATTACAATGTAGTTTTGCTTGGATGATACAAATATGCCATAGTTGGCTTACATCTCTTTGAAACCACAAAATAGCCATAACGCTCATACATCATATCCTTTTACTATGACATAAATAAACACCTTGAAAGAAACTTGCAAAACTTAAAGTGGAAGGCTTGGAAGCGACGAACACATCGATTCCACCAGATTGGATGAGCTCTTAGCGCCTCAGAATATCCTCCAGACTCTCACTACCTGGAGATGGCCACAAACGTGGGTCAGTACTCATCTAGTATTGGTGAGCGACCGTAGCCAATCTCACCTAAAATCAATTCTAAGTAAACATGTGAAGCTAGCAGATATTATTAGGTGATCTTCCGACTTTTCTATGTTTTTTTTAACAATTCATACAAAGAAACATAAATAATAGAATAAACCACTAATATGATTATTCTTACCCACGGTCGATTGTCCGTCCCTGCAGCAGACAAACATTAACACCATTTGCATATATGAATATAACTTATGAGTCTTTGCATCAACCGGTTAGGCTTGCAAGAATGTTAAACCTAACATGCTACCTAACTACATGATGGTCCATGGGTGACCCCATGATTAGCAGCCGTGACTCACGGTTCAGCTCTGCACTAGCATGTGCGAATACTAGCAGCTGTAACACACAGTTCAGCTCTTCACTAATAGACACAACACCCCCAAGATCGCAAGGATCGTCCCTCAAGGTGCTCTCACAATCTCCTACGGGCCAAACGATTTCCAGTGCCCTAGGAATCGATCGAGAGACTATTACCTCATGCATAAGTTATCCGATACCAATGCATGTCATACAACATCTATCAAATAAAATACTAATATGCACAGTCTTGAACAATAATCACACATTTTCATCTTCTCTTTTCTTTCCTTTCATATCGATCAAGGTTAAACCATAAAAGGTTTATTATATACTTCTCGTTGCACATCATGTGAGCAAGGGACAAGTAACTATCTATTTGAACAAGTATAGTGACAATTCCATATTCCAAGCATATAGTTCATTTCTTTTATCTTATCTTGTTATTGTGGTATTATTGAACATAGTAATATGCAACTATAGTGGACTAAAGATTCTTTTCATTAAGGCCTGAAGACAAATGATTCATTGAAGGGCCGAAACCACTCACTGATTGAATCAACTCGAGAGAATGTGGAAGCCTCACATAACGATCACTCATTGGTTATGCATCGTAAAATTGCACCAACACTTGGTTAGCATCATTCGATCTCTTTCTGTTTCGATTCAGAATGAATGCGCAAGCGAGAAAAGTGAACTATGAAAACCAAATCATCGAAAGCAATACGAAAACGCAATTCAACAAAACCAAGCCGCAAAAACGTCCAACGAAAACTCTTGGACTCATTTCAATAGAAGTCGATCCATGAGTTAGAAATGTTCATTGCATCCCGTTCGCGATCAATTAGGCCGTAAGGTTTTTTCGATACTCAGTTTTCAACTGAGTCACAAGCCGTAGGTATTACGTAGTTGATCGTTAGAAGCGGGGATATGGATGACTACACACAGTTGATGTCGACTCCATCAGCTCCAATACTCACTCAACATATGCAGGAGGTGGACACTCATGAGAATGATAGTTCAGATTCAGATCCTACTTCGGAGAATACGGAGGACCGGGGACAACGACTAGGTCTTAGGCGTACTGTACACATGAATTATTTGCGATAGTTTAAACGTGATTTTAGATGAGACTTATTTTATATATTTAAATATTAAAAATGTTTAAGTTTATAGTTGTCTTCTTAAATCTGAAGATATTGGTATCTTGAATTCTTTTTGTTCTTCTTACATTTGAAAGATCATCCTGGATTTTTATTTGCATTCTTACATTTGATATATTATATAACATCTAAAATATACCAATAAAAATAAAAAAAATTGTTTATTAAAAAAAATAAAGTGGGCGCTAGTAGAATTTGCGCCCCACCCACTCTTTTCCAGGAGATGTCAACTTTAATGACACACTACTTATTTGCAACTACGGTACATTATTGTGCCAGGGGAGATGTTATCCCACCCTCTTCTAGGATACATCATCTCCAGTAACGTCTTATTTTTCAATTTGCAAAGTTTTTAAACGTTTTTTATTTTCTTGGATACAAATACGTCAAATTTTATCTTCTCTACTAATTTTTTTTGTTTAATAAAATTAAAAAAAAAACTAATTTTTTTTATACTTACTTATTTTCGACCGACAAAACCAAGAACCAAACCACAAATTTTCGACTACAAGTAATGGATGAGCACAATGCATGGTCAAGGTTTCAAAGGCAACTGCCACGTTTCTCAACACGTGTCAGTCCCACCCCTTAACTTCAGCACACGTGTGCCAACATCTCCTCCTATATATTCTCACATACCCTGCGCCCACTTTCCTTCTTCTATTCTCAAACAAAACAAACAGCACACTCGTTATCATCCTTCCCGTTCCCTGACGAAAAAAAAAAAAATGCCAGCAAAAATGGACCCGCGCTACGCCGGACCCGAGCAGAACCTGACCAGCAGCAGCATCGCCTACGCGGTCATCGCGAGCCTTATTATCGGCGGGCCGCTGCTCGGCATGATGGGGTTCGTGCTCCTCGCGACGCTAACTCTCCTACTGGTCACCTCCCCTCTGCTGCTTCTCTTCAGCCCGGTCCTAGTCCCCGCGGCGCTACTCCTAGCGGGCACGATGGCCAGCTTCGGGGCCACGGTCGTGATGGGGTTCCTCGGGGCCGCGTCGCTCATGTGGGCTGGCAGGGCTACCATGGAGGCGTTGCCGGACGGAATGAGGAGGATGCTGTTCGGTATGGGAGGAGGAGGAATGGATTTTGGTGGCTATTTGAAGGAGAAGGGGGATAGGTACCAGCCACATCTTGTTACTATGTGAAGGGCCAGTGAGTTTATTTGCATGCGTGGCAATGGTGTTGTAGAGTACTTCGTGTAATTGTTGCTACTTTGCATTTTTTTTAAGTTATGGGCTATGAGCGTGTCAGTTTAATTTTGTGTTTCAAGCAAAGTTCGTCATAGTATCGGCCGATATCGGTTGTCTTAGATTGGATACCAGTCGATAGTTTTGGCATGTCTTACATTCGATACCAATGGATATCTATCGCCGCCGAAAAAGTTCTCTTTCTATATATATATATATATATATATATATATATATATATATATATATATATATATATACACACACGTGCGCGCGAAGGGATATTGCAACAAAGTCTATTGCATCATTTTTTTGTGATATATACCTAGGTTCCACTAGTGGCTATAAGAGTCATCTAGTCGGCGGAGAAAAAATTTAAACCTTAGTCTACTCCAAGGCGGCCGGTCACATTATTATTAGGATAATGTCTATGGTATCTATTGCATCATTATTGTACCAATTAATCTCAACCGTGTAAATGATGAGATCATGTGGTTAAATATATGTCATCATGTTTTATAACCACATGATCTCATCATTTACACGTTTGAGATTAATTGATACAGTAATGTTGCAATAAGTCTTATATATATGTATGTATGTATGTATGTACATGTATATATGTGTGTGTGTGTGTGTGTGTGTGTGTGTGAGCCATAATTCATATTCATGTATGAGTCATGCACATGTTGACCAATAAAAATGGACTCCTACATTCTATGTGCACCCATGGTTAATAGTTTATTATATTTCGTTTACCATATTCTTTCAAGATGTCACTCCAAACTATTCTTTCGTTTGCAGCTGACGTGATATGTTAAATATTATTATATGACATCTAATATGGTAGCTGACATATCAAAATTTAATCCTAAAAATCTATTTTTTTTTTGTTAATGTTAATATTAATATTAATTTTAAAAAAAATTATGTTAGTTGTAATGTTAGCTACCACAATAGGATGAATAGTTTAGAGGGACACTTCAGAGACATGAATAATATTATTTTATATATATTAGTAAATTTATGTATGTTGCACATATAATTATTTTATATCATTAAAAATTAAATTAAATTAAATTATATATGTATATGTACATGTATATGTATATGCATGTATATGTATATATATATGTGTGTGTGTGCGTATATATATATAATTTAAATATTTTTTAATTAAATTTTATTATAAATATGTTAGTAGAACAGTAGAGATTTATGTTTAGATAATACCATATTTTTAGTTTAAATATAATTAGAATATTAAACATATTTTATTTGTAATTTGAATTTTTATTTTTTATATACATGTTTAGAGAAATTTGGGTATATGTTTTAGAAATTTTTTTTTTGAATGAAAAACTTTATCATCTTTTAAAATTAGTTTTTAAAATTAGTTTATAAATATATGTTTGAAGAACTTTCGGTTGTGCGGAAGAAAAGAGATAGTTAAGAATTATTATCTTCCTTTAAATTGGAAGATTGGTTCTCTAAATACCAATCCCATCAGGTTTACAACAGACGACCCATTAATTTTCTACTTTTCGCAGATCACCTTCCTATTTTTGAAAAAGCGAGTTTGGCTAGTTTGCTAGAATATACCATTAAGATTTATCCCGAAGCTGTTCTGTGAACCCCTGATTTTTTAGGAATTTTTAAAATAGATTTTTCACAATTTTCTAGAATTTTCTCGAATTTTTTAGTAATTAAAACTAAGGTATTTTGAAATTAAATAATTTTTTAATGATGTTAAATAATATTAAAATATTATGAAGATAATATTTTTGGGTGTAAAATAAAAAATTAGACATAGGGTAATTTTCTGGGAAATTATTGCACCCCGAAAATATTTTTAAAGACCTAAAAACTAAGTTTTAATTAAACCCTAAAATAAATACGGTTAAATTGAACCAAACTAACCCGAACCAGACCGGTTTAACTAAACCCAAACCAAATTCTTATTGGGTCGGATCCGGGTCCAAAACTCAGACCCGACCCACTGACCGACCCGTGCTACAGTGTACCCCTAATCTACCCCGTTCTCCAACCCTTCAGCTCGCCGTCGGCCGCCGCTTCGCGTCCCAGCCGCTCCGCCTCCCCCGCAACTGTCCCGACCCCGCCGCTCCGCCTACTCCGTAACCGCCCAGCTCCTCCTTTCCTCTCCCCGCACCGGTCGACCATCCGCATCCCTCACTCCCTATTTAAACCCTGCCACCATCGTCCCCGGCCAACTCCACCACCCGTCTCCCTGCCCGAGCTCCGCCACCCCCTCTCCTCCAGCATCAGCCCAGCGCCGCCTTCCCCCTCTGCCACGCCACCTTTTTCCACTGAGATGCTGCACCCGACTCTCCCCGAGTCCCGGCGAGACGACCCCGAGCCCTGAGCTTCCTCCAGCGCCGCCTTCAGCGCCAAGCCCAGCCGCTGGCGAGCCGCCAGAGCTCCGCTCCGCCTCTGCCAGCGCGCTGCCCTCCTCCGGCGAAGTTCTGGTGAAGCCCCGGCGCCCTGTAGCCGAAACCCTAACCCGGACACAACACAGTACTGTGTCGCGGTGTGTCGCGTCGCCTCGCGGACACAAAAAATTCGGTTTCCGCAGAGCCCTGTTCAGGTACCATTTTCTCTCTCCTTATTGCTCCATTTTTTGTTCCGTCTGTTATGACGCGAACCCTACATGACCCTCTCGATGCCCGTGCAACCCGCTCGGTGTATCGCGTCCTTTGGTGATCGCGAACTACGATCCAAAAACAGGAAAATAAATACCCCGTTTTCCCCCGGAACTGAATGTGTTCCGCCAAACGGGACGATTTGGTCGCGTGCGATCTTCACCGAAAGGTGCCCGCCGTTGATACGGACATGCGAGATTTCGCAGAAGTTAATTTGGATGTGCGTGCACACCGGAATCAACGCGTATCCGCCGACAACGCCCCGTATCGGCCTATTCTAGATCTCATTGTAACTTTGTGTACACACGTCGGATCAAAACGAAACTTACGCCATCGGACTCGTAGAAATACGCTGGTCCTGTGACCCAAGTTTGGTTTGATTCTGAGAACGTTGACAAAATTGCGTATCGTGGGTCCCACGGCTCCACTTGACGGGCGATTTTGTGATCGGCTCATCGGAATCCAGTTCTAGAAGTTCCGTTGGGTTCGTATCATCGTTATGGACTTGTTGACACTAAGTTTAACGAATTTGGAGACCATTGTTTATGACACATTTTTTGGTACAAAGTGGCCCACATGTGGACCCCGCTTTGAACAGAAACTGTCATTTTTGCTCCTGTGTCCAAATTGGACTCAAGGACAGGCGTTTTTAGCTTTTTAATATTTTTTGAATCTGATGGTGATGTTTATTTCAGCAACCAGAGGTGTACCTGCAAATCCCGCTGCTACCAGAGCTACAGTTGGAGTCCGAACCCCAGGCAAGTGTACCTTGCCAAATCTTGCAGTTCTTGTTACATTTTTTTTTGACTTATTTATCTGTTGTACATGCTTAACCTAGGACCATGTGACTTACTTAGCGTCCGATTAATAGTCGGGTGCCAACACCGTACGCGGAGTTGTGTAACGTCACCTAGACATGGATACCGAGACTCTTATACATTCTCGTACTTGTCTTATCAAGTACATCATAACCCAGGACACTTGACACTATTCATGTGAAAGAATCTTCTTGAGATATTCATGGTGATTCTGTATAGAATACATGTTTCATGACATATTTTTTATATTCTTAGATCTTATTATGACTTGCTGCGTTAGTTTTGATCTTGCGTGTCATGGACATGAGACGTGTGATACATTGGGTGGGGAGAGACACACAGGCTACAGGTTGATTTTATATATATACTACATAGTAAATTTCATAGTAACTTACATAGTATCACTGCTACAGGCTCCCAGACACAGAGCTTCTAGTGGTCTCAGCCTGAGTTTTAGTGATGCTCTCAAATTGTATTTTACATAGATGGTTACATAGTTTACCCCATATTGTTTCATTTATAGCTGCACTGCATTTATTTTGGCATGAGTTATTTTGTACCTTGTTATGTCCCCTGAGGACCTAGATTCCGGATTATGTCCCCAGGATTAGCTGACAAGATCTATCCCGAGGTATACGGGACCGGAGCATTAGCAGAAGCAGGAACAGGTGCATATATTGGAGCAGAACCAGGAACCGAGGACGAGGTGATTGCAGAGGATTTCTCTTGTGTAAAAAAAGTTTCTTCTATGCTCAGTCTTGATGAAATTAAACTCTGATAATTCTTGTTTAATGAACAATTGTAACAGACTTATTATCGGATTGTTTCCCGATTTACTTACTTGTGATTTGAAGATGTTTATATTTCCTCTTGTTGATTTTGATGTATTCATTCTGTGGATGAGATTAGTAGACCCTTATTATTGTATTACAGCTTAAGTACGCCCCGATGGATCCATTAAATTGGGTTTGTCCATCGGTGTGTGCTGTTGGCCATTGCCACGTGTCTAGTCCCTCGATATTTTGGGACTGGGGCGTG
This sequence comes from Iris macrosiphon, assembly GCA_036927795.1. Taxonomy (NCBI): domain Eukaryota; kingdom Viridiplantae; phylum Streptophyta; class Magnoliopsida; order Asparagales; family Iridaceae; genus Iris; species Iris macrosiphon. Next base: position 71,283,494 of record JAYESA010000010.1, on the reverse strand, counting down.
ACATGTTCGAATGTTCTACTACATTCTTATCACCAACCATGACATCTTTTTTTTTGGAATTCCTAGCATAACGCTCGAGGCTCGACGTAACGTTCGAGACTTTGTGCACACTACATTGCATGCCTTAGGGCCCACTGTCCCCCCAACTCCCACCATTTATAAATGGAAGAAATAATACATCCACTACCAAAATATGATAAAATAACGACGTTTTTAGCGGCGACGTCCGAAAACGACGCTAATGTTAAAGATTTTAGTGACTCCAAAAATAAACGTCACTATATGTCGCTGTTGGCGACGCATAGAGACTATACTTGGTTTTTTTTTAAAAGAATAGTCATCATACGCTTCTTTAACGTCGCTAAACGTCGCTAATTTTTTTGATTTAGCGACGTTTGGCAACATTTTTACCGACATTGCTTATTTTTTAATTAGCGATATTTTTAGCGACGTCTTTAACTTGGCAAAATTTTTCAATTAGCGATATTTAGCGACGTCTTTAACGTCGCAAATTTTTTCAATTAGCGATATTTAGCGACGTTCAATTTCGACGTCGCTAAAAAGTTAATATAGGGTTTTGAGTTTTTTATTTTTTATTTTTTATTTTTTCCCATTCCCTCGATCTCCCTCTCTCCCTCCTGCACCCCTCGCCCCCCCACCCTCCCTCCTCCCCCGCCCGGCGACCCCCCTCGGCCCCCTGCCCCGACGACCCTGACCCCACTCGAATTCGGCAACCCCAACGGCCCCTATCCCGGCGTTCCTCGGCCCCGACGACCCCCCTCGCCCCCCCACGACCCAGACGACCCTCCTCCTCGATCAGAGGGTCAGGTAACCCTAAACCTAAACCTATCTCCCTCTTGCTGACACGACACCAATATACTGATACGACAAATATACATACACACATACACACTGACATGACACTGACACATAATCGCAAACACGATATTGACACACAAACATTGACACGAAAGTCGGGTTAGGGCTTGTATAAAGGTAACACAAACACGGACACGACATGGACACATACACTGACATGACACGAGATATGAGACAGACTCTAACCATAACCATATATCTCTTCTAGTTAGTTGTCTGAGTTAATTAAACACAACCTTGGGTATCAGCATCGTGTACAATACAATATAGATCTCGACTCAAGGAGAGTAGTATACACGGACACGAGAATGACTCTTCAATGCTGAGACACGATACGGTATTGGCTTCTTCTAGAACTCGTATCCAACTTGGGTTGTAGCAGTTTCAAACCTATCATTGACATAAGAGTTCGTGTTCGGGTGGTTGTGGCACGTCATTGGTATATGTATCGCGTAACAAAGGACACATCATCCCCCTCGGCCCCGACAACCCCCTCAGCTACTCTCAATCCCGACGACCCCCCTTCTCGGTCAGAGGGTCAGGTAACCTATGTTTGGAGTGAGTGTCATGAGTGGAGTGTGTATCTAGGGTGTACTAGTGATGTGTGTGTGTGTGTGTGTGTGTGTGTGTGTGTATGTAATAGCAATAACAAGCAAAAGAAATAGCAGCAGCAACTTGCACCATGTGCAAGTGAGTGCACATTGTATACATGTATGTGTTTGAGTGTATTTAGTGAGTGAGTGAGTGTTAGTGAGTTAGTATAGGTTAATTGTTTAAGTGTTGTGTGAGGGTATGCATATTAGGATTGAGTATCTAACGATATTTGAGATTTGGTTTAGTATCCTAAGATACTTGAGTAGGTATCAATATACCAATAAACATGGATAAGTTATTGAGTATGGGGTATTGAGTGAGTGTTAGTGTGTATCCATCTTTGCATCCATTTGGATAATATACTTGAACGATGTCTATTCAACTTTGCAGAAGTATCTAGAAATGGATCTAAATTACTACCTATGTCATCGTTCGTGGATGTACAACTGTTATCCTGATGACATGTGCGGTATGCGGAATAAATTCATACAGGGGGAGGAACAGTTCCTGCAGTTCGCCAAGGCGTTCCCTCAGTACATAGACGACACCAAAATAAAGTGTCCGTGTGTGAGATATCGTAACTTGAAAAAACACTCAAAAGTGGATGTGACATATTATTTGTACTCGAGGGGTTACACGACGATTACTATCAGTTGACCTCACACGAAGAACTTGTGTCTTTAGCATCGGAGCTGGAGCCTTATGTGGCACCGTATATGGATGTCCACGACCACGCTAATTATGACGACGGATGCGTGAACATAATTTTTGATGCCGTCGGACCTAGTTTTAATCTGGATAATCATGATGCAGCTGATGAGGCACCAAATGTCGAGGCTGCAAAGTTTATGGGGCTACTGGAGAATGCAAGGACTCTATTATATCTTGGTTGTGAGGATCATTCACCGTTGGAGGTGGTTACAAGATTGTTGATCATCAAGTCCAATTTTAACATGTCGCAAGAATGCTACAATCGACTGATGGAGTTGATTATAGAGATTTTGCCGGAGGGTGCTAAGTTTCCTAAAGACTTCTACCAATCTAAGAGGATGGTGATATCGCTTTGGATGGGATACAAAAAGATTGATGCATGTCGCAACGGATGCATGTTGTACTACAAAGATGACAAGGATGAAGACGTGTACATATTCTATGGTGATGATCGCTATAAGGCAACTGGTAGAGGAAGGTCTGTCGGTGCAAGGAAGCCTACCGATTCGATGTACTACTTTCCTTTGACGGCGCGGTTGCAGAGGTTGTTTATGGTGAAGGAAACAGTAGAAAACATAAGTTGGCATAGGCGGAAATAGATCGAAGGAGTGTTGGATCATCCATCCGATGGAGATCTTGGAAGCACTTTGATCGAGAATATCCAGATTTTGCTTCGGATTCGCGTAATGTCGGATTTGGGCTCTCCTACGACGGTTTTATCCCATTCGAACTTTCGGGCTCACAGTATTCGTGTTGGCCTGCGATCGTCACTCCGTATAATCTACCGCCTTGGATATGCATGAAGACTACGTATATGTTCCTAACCGTTATTATCCCAGGTTCGAACAATCTGAAGAGGAACATCGATGTGTATTTACATCCGTTGATAGATGAGTTGAATCAGCTGTAGAAAGTAGGTGCCAATACGTATGATATTTCTAGAAAGAATAATTTTCAGATGAGGGCAACACTTATGTGGACCATCAACGACTTTTCGACCTATGGAATATTATCGAGATGGAGCACTCATGGTCGTCTCTTATGTCCGTTTTACATGGACCATACTAAGGCTTTTCGTTTGAAACACAGAGGCAAACTGTTATTTTTCGATTGTCATCGACAATTCCTGTCGAAGGATCATCCGTACCGAAGGAACATGAATGCTTTTCGTGCCGGCGTTGTGGATAAGGATAATACAACGCCAATGTGCTCCGGATACACGATATGTAAAGAGGTAAAAGATTTAATAAGTTCTATCGAAGAGTCTGCTAAGGGGTACAAGTGTGACAGATTTGGTCGCACTTATAACTGGACGAAGATGAGTATATTCTAGGATCTGCCATATTGGAGCATCAATCTGATCAGATATAACCTTGATGTCATAAATATTGAGAAGAATGTGTTTGACAACATAATTAATACTGTAATTATTATGCCCCAGTCCCAAAATACCAAGGGACTAGCCATGTGACAATAGCCAGCAGCACCCTCCAATGGGCAAACCCAATTTAATGGACCCATTAGAGTGTACTTAACCTGTAAAACAACAATAAAGGTCTATGATACAAGTCACAGTCTAATTCTAATCTCATCCACAGAAGATAAACATAACTCAAATATCAACTAATTAAAGAGATATATAATTCAACAACAAGTATCAATAAAATGTCTCGGGAACAACCCGATAATGAGTTTAATACAGAAATCCTCGAGACATGAATAGAGTATCAAGAACAGAAATGACTGAGTATATAAAACAAATACTCAGGAGAAATCTTCTGGCATCACCTCGTCCCCTGATACTGGTACTGCTCCAATGTCTGCTCTTGTCCCGTATACCTCGGGGTAGATCTCCTCTGTTATACCTGGAGACATAATCCGGATCCAGGTCCTCAGGGGACATAGCAAGGTACAAGAATAACTCAAGCCAAATAAGTAAAGTATATAATAATGTATCAATAGGGCAAATTATGTAATCAACTAAGTGATATACAAATGAGAGCATTAATCATACTTAGGCTAAAACTACTATAGGCTCTGTGTCGGGGAAACCCATAGCAGCATTATATATATCGAAGGGCCAAAACTTTTGCCAAAGCTCTGTTCAGAGTCTAAGGCACCTCCAGAAAACTATATATATATATATATATATATATATATATATATATATATATATATATATATATATATATATAATATAATCATCCTTTAATATGGTAATACTCTCCCCACCCAATGTAATCACACGTCTCATGTCCATAACATGCAAGATCATGACCTCTAACTAATGCAGCGAGTCATAATGATAGCTATGCATATGTAATATCTATGTCACGAATCCTGTAATCCTATAAAGAATCACCATGAATAACTCAGGAGGATTCTGTCACATGAATAGTGTCAAGTGTCCTATGGTATGACGTACTTGATAATGCAAGCACGAAAATATAAGATTGTAATATCAACTCTCTAAGCGACGTTACACGACTCCGCGTACGGCGTCGACACCCGAATATTATTGGGACGCTAAGCAATGTCACGCGGTCCTAGGTTGAACAGATACATCATATAAATAAATCAAAAGAATAATATGAAGCATGTACTGCAAGATTGGCAAGGTACACTTGCTTGGGGTTTGGATTCCAACAGTTGCTCCTGTATCAGCGGGATCTTCAAGTAATCCTCCGGTTGATGAAATAAACATTATCATTGCTCTCAGAAGATATGAAATAGCTAGGATTATCTACCCAAAAGTCCAATTTGGACACAGGGGCAAAATTGACAGTTTCTGATCAAAGCGGGGTCCACATGTGGCCCACTTCGCACTGAAAAATGTGTCAGAGACAAAGTTTTCCAAATTCGTCAAACTTAGCATCTACAAGTACAGAACGACGATACGAACCCAACGGAATGTCCAGAACTGGATTCCGATGAGCTGATCACAGAAACGTTCGTCAAGTTGAGCCGTGGGGCCCACGATACGGGATTTTGTCAACGTTCTCAGAATCGAACCAAACTTGGGTCACAGGACCAGCGTAATGCTACGAGTCCGATGGCGCAAGTTTTATTTTAAAACGACGAGCACACACAAAGTTATAACGAGTTTCAGAACAGGCCTGATACGGGGCAATTTTGATGGATACGTGTTGATTCCGGTGTACACGCACATCCAAATTAACTTCTGCAAAATCTCATACGTTTGTATCAACGATGCGCACCTTTCAGTAAAATTTGCACACGACCAAGTTACCTCATTTAGCGGGACGCACCCAGTTTCGAGAAAATTTGTGTTTAAATAACCAAGTTTTTGGTCAATTTCACCCGCAAATAAAACACAGATTATACCACAATAAAATAAACTAATTACAGGGTTTAAAATTTGGTTATATTATCTAATTTACTATTCAAGTTAATTTTAGAATTATTTAACAGGTTGGGATTAAATCGGCCATGAACTTGGGAGTTCGGGACAGTTTCCGAAATCCAAAATTGGGATATATTTTCCTGTTTTTGCGTCAAAGTTTGCGATCGTCACAGGACACGCTACCCCTGTCAAATAGCACGGGGTTCGAGAGGGTTATACAGTGAATCGGTCACAACAGACCGCTCGAAAAACAAAGCGACGAGGAGAGAGTAGGACTCACCGGAACAGGGAATCAGAGTCGTCTGAATTTCGCGTTCACAGGGTGGCGCGGTGGCCGGTCGACGGCGGGTGGCGGCGTCTGCTAGCTGGTGTTGGTTGCTGGTCGACGTCGCCGGAGTCGCCATGGGGAGCTCGGGGTCGTGGCGGAGGGTCGGGGTGGCCTGAGAGGCGGCGTCGGGGCTGAGATCGTGGTGGTGATGGTTCGGTGAGGGCGGTGGTGCTGGGTTTATATAGTGAGGGCAGTCGACGGTTGGGGGAGCTGGACCGTCGGCCGGTCGGGGAGATGAGCAGAGGGGTCGACGGTTGTGGGAGGCGGAGATTCGGCGGCGGAGGGGGAGGGAAACGAACGGGCGGCGGGTCGGCGGTTGAAAATCGGGGGTTTAATTATACTGTAGCTTTTGAAATAATGGGTCCGGTTTTAGCGGGTACGGGTGAGCGGGTACGGGTTAGCGGGTTCAGATCCATATCCGACCCGCTACGGTTTAGGTTGGGTCGGTTTGGTTTATTTTATGCTCGATTTGGTTCGGTTCAGGATGGGTTTAAACCGGTTCAGGATGGTTTATTTTAAAACTATGTTTTTAGGTCTTTAAAAATAGTTTCTGGGTCCAATAAATTCCAGGAAAATTATACTATGACTAATTATTTATTTTACACTCAAAAATATTATTTTCATAGTATTTTAATATTTACTAAAATCATAAAATTATTTATTTCCAGAAAAACATTTATTTTAATTATTTAAAAATAGCAAAAATTTCTGAAAATTCAATTTTAATTTCTGAAAAAACTGGGTGTTTACAGTAATAGACGTAAAAGGGAAAACGAAAGACAATCTAAAGGCCATGTTGGACTTGGAAGAAATATGTAGACGTCATACGTTGTATTTGATAGAGGAGGGGAATGGAAAGTTAAAGCAGCCTAAGGCAATTTTCTTACTGGTGAAGAAGGATAAATTGAGACTTTGTAGGTGGATTCAGGGCCTAAAATTTTTATACAGGTATGTATCGAACTTTAATCCATCGACCTCAAGGAGAACAAAATGACGGGTATGAAGAGCCACGATTGTCACGTATTCATGGAGAGGTTAATTATGATTGAATTTTGAGAATTCTTATCGCAGGTCGTTTAGGATCCATTGACAGAGCTTAACATATTCTTCAGAGATCTTTGTTCTACTAAGTTGCTCGTCGATCGACTAAAAAAGCAAGAGAAGGACATTGCGGTAACACTGTGCAAGCTCGAGAAGGTGTTTCCTCCTGGATTCTTTGACTCCATTGGAGCATTTGCGAATTTATCTTTCCTATGAGGCACGTATTGGTGGGCCTATCGGTTATCGGTAGATGTAACCATTCGAGCGACATCTGAATTACCTAAAGAGAAAGGTCAAAAATAAGGCATATATTGAGGGTTCTATTTGTAAAGCTTATGTTCTCGGGGAGATTACAAACTTTTGCTTGACGTATTTCAAACCTCATGTTGCTATTAATAGAATGGGTGCTCCGAGAAACAATGACAGATATCATGAATCTAATGATGCAATACTGAAAGTATTCAAAGTATCCAAAAAGTCTTAGGAGAAAATAAAGAAGATATATTTGAATGACGATGAGCTATAGACTGCTCAGTTGTATATATTACATAATTGCGACGATGATGAAGTAGAGAAGCTAGAGGGGTAAGTAATTAATACGTTCACATTTACGTTATTTCAATGTAATAGTATAAGCTAATATTATGTTTGTGGTGTCCAGTTTTCCCTTATCGGGGAGCACGACTAAGAAATACTTTCGGTATCGTTCGGTCGGGATAGATTGAATCAAGATCTTTTTCTCATTATAGATTTGTTTCTTCGAAATCAATTTCCATATTCAGTGGACCGTGCCCCAAGGATGGACTTAGCGACAGAGTCAAGAGGGACCTCTCCGCTGCATGTTTTTTTGCCTAGTTTTCGATGTCGTCTTGTTGCTTTTATGCTTTTGACTTGGTTTTCGAATTTGTATTTTCTTGAATGGTTTCGATGGGTTTCATTGCTTTCGTTCGTTAAAATGTATTTTATTCCAAGCTTGGAAATAGTAGAAGATGTACTGATCATCTGTTTGTGGAAATGCAGGTGATCGTACAGTAGACGTCGCACGAGCGGAGTCTTGAAGCACCTCTTTCCTTTCCCCCTCCACCTAACTTGTGAGTGGATATAATTCGATTTAGTTGACCCTTCTTCCAAGTCTTTATATCTAAAATTTTGCCTTCTTGATTATTCCGATCAAATAATACCATAATAACTAGAAGATGTCAAGATAAAATAAAATAGACTTGGACTACTTTTGCTTGTCAATCAACTTGTGAACGGTTACCTTGTTGCATGCTAGTTCCCTTAAAACATTCTTTCAAAGTGTTTCAATTCTAGTTAGAATATATACTTCTTCTATGATTATGCTATGTATAAGAACAAACCTTGCTATACAATAAATTGATCAGAAAGACTATGCAAAACAGATCATGCCATATTATTTGTCTCGTGCTTGTGTTGCTTTATACTTCAACAATTGATAACTTAATATTAGATGTCGCTTGATCATGGACAACTTGTGCACAAGATTTTAAGGTTCCTGCGGACGGTCGCTGGGGCACTGGCATCGATTCGATCCGGACGAAACTTTACGATAAGTCTCATGTACAAGACGGAATGGCATGTAGTGCTTCATGTTCCTTGTATTGCACACCATCCTATTCTATGACTATAACTCGTCCATTATGGCATCATGCCAGTGATTCCCTCGTATATTTAAGCTGTACAAGCTAACTATATCTTCTTAGTAGGGAAGGTCGTGGTAAGTATTGTGCAGGTAGTTCAGACGGACAGGTAGAAGTCACCGAACGGTGACATATTTAATTCAGTGAATTTCCATATCTATTGATTGCTTATAAAATTGAACTAAGGCAAGATAGAAAGACCACATAATAACTTGCATGCTTCATATAAGCAACATATTGATTGGTATAGTTGGGTTAGCTCACCTTTACCAGTGCATTTCGATGTACTGACCCTCGTTGCAACAGGTTCCCCACACCAAGGAGATCTTGCAAGAAGCTAGAGCGACTTCCTAATCCAGTCCACCTACCGGCACGTCCAGTTTGTTCCCTTGAAGCGTGTTTTTAAGTTCTAGGAGCTCGTGTACATACCTTATGCAGCTCCGAGGAAAGGCGATAGCTTCGCCCGAAGGTATCTATTTCTTTGAAGTTTTAGTAAAATGATATAATGTACAGGACAATTATCTCATTTTTGGTTCAGTTTTCACTACTAAAAATTATGGGATTAGGAACGTTATTTTGTGACGTCAAGTAATACGTCACTAATATTGAAGATATCAGCGAATCCAAAGAATAACGTCGCTAAATGTCACTATTTAGCGACATTTAGCAACGTTTAGCGACTATAGTTCAGTTTGTTAAAAGAATACTCTCTATAAGTTATCTAAGGTCGCTAAACGTCGCTGAATTTTACAATTTAGCGATGTTATATTTAGCGACGTGTTTAGCGACATCTACACGTCGCTGAATTTTATAATTTAGCGACCTTTAGCGACGTATTTAGCGACGTTATTCTTTTAAATATTTATCGACGTCGTTAGCGATGTCTACAATGTCGCAAAATATATCTTTTAGCGACGTCGTTAGTTGACGTCGCTAAAATTTCAATAATTAGGGATCGATTCTGATTCCCCCCTTTTGTCAAAATTTTCCAAAATTTCGAAACCCGCGTTCCCCCCTCTCCAGTGACTAGCGACCGGCGTCCTCCACAGCGGCCTACTCCGACGTCCCCCTCCTCCTCCTCTAGGTAAACCCTAACTCTCTCTCTCTCTCTATCTCATAGGACACGGCATGACACAGACACAGACACGACACACACACATGTGATAGACCAGAGCAGTAGCACTGTGAAGTAAGGAAGGGGGAATTTGTGTTTAGTTGGTTGGGGATGGTGCTCGAGTGGTGGAGTTATTACAGCAAGTTGGGGACTGAGAATGACCAGAGCAGTAGTGGAAACTATTGAGGAATTATCAAAGAGGAGAACAACGGCAGTAATATCATGAAGCATTGGGAATTAGAACTAGTGAACCTTAGTCATGTTGTAGCAGTATCATGAAGCATATGGGCAACATGGTCACCACACTGATTTATTGTGTACCAAAGTGCATTTTGTAGTGTTTTTGCTATTTCATACATGGGCACCCATTTTGGAGTCTAGGTTTGTGGATGAACCTTAGTCATGTTGTGTTCCATCTTGAGTCTAGGTTTGTGGATGAACGAAACATGGAAGACCACATCTCATAATTAAGATGGATAGCTGTAGCAGAGATCAATTTTTGGTTTGAGGTCAAGAATGATAGTGCAACTTGGCATTATAAGACCATCACATCCCACTTCATTACAAGACCTTGAAGTTTCCAAGTCAAGGTTGATGTTGGGGAGACATTCAATTGAGGTGCTCTATCGTTGGACATTTTGGATCTCAGAAACCTAGTCTATATTTAATACAATAAAGAAAAGTACGACTCAAGAAAACCCAACTTATTTTTTCTTACAGAAGTTAAATGCAACTTAGCATCATTAGAAAACCATCATATCCCAAAATTATGATAGATGTTGTAGCAGAGATCAATTTGTGGTTTGAGTTCAAGCAGAGATCAATTTCTTTATCAAATATATACACTGTTCACAATCAATTAATTATATAGAATTGACCTTGTTATTGAAAGATAACAACCAACCGTATTTAGTTGTAGAACCATTAAATATAATTGACCTTGTTACTGAAAAATAAAGACAGATCCAAAATAAAGAAGAAGAGCATCCAGGATGCTGCGTCTGCTTTTTTTGAAAAGCAGTAGCAAAACCAAACCAAGCCTTTAACCTTAATCATGTTGTGTTCCATCTAGACTCGGTCAGGTTTGTGGATGAGGGAAACATGGAAGACCATCACATGCATCCCAAAGTTAAGATAGATAGTTGTGGCAGAGATCAATTTGTGGTTTGAGTTCACGTCGCTAAAATTTACACAATATTTAATATTCGACAATATATTTATATCTGTTATCAATTATATTCTTTGTTTTCATCTTGTCACTACCCAATTCTAGAAAATAGGGTATTTTTTTTATTTTTATTTGATAAATTGTGAATTGTATTTAATTAATTATATTTATATTTATTTAGTGCTTGTATTATTTTTTTTATGATTGTTTTTGGGGTTTTGGCTAGCCTGGACCCATGTCAGACCCTAGTGGACCCATGTCCGACCCAGCCCACACCCTTGTGAGAATTATTTTGGGGCTTAGATTATTTATTTTATTTTTAGGAGGTTAGTTGGAGAGATTTGGAGCTAGTTTGAGTGCATTTGGAGACCCGGAACCCGAAACCAAGTCAAGTAGGGGCGTTTTGGGAATGTGAAACTTATGTAAACCCCTATTTAATCACTTGGCCGGCCCCCTACCTAACCCACCCGTGCAAACCAGCAAGGAGCAGCAAGCACAGCCCCCTCTCTCTTCATTCTACTTCTTCTTCTTCATTTCTTCTTCTCCACTTCTTCTTCCTTCTTCCTTCTTCTCCAAGGTGAGTTCCCTCTTCACTTTTCTTCTTTCTTCTTTCATTCCTTCTTCCTTAAGCTAACCCTAACCTTACATTTTCTCTAACCTAGATGTGTGGAGCCTAGACTTTGTGTGGAGGCTAGTTTTGGTGGCTTGGAGCTTGAGGGAGGTGATTTCTAGGGGTTGTGAGACTTTGGCCTTGGGATTCCAACTCCCAAGAGGTAAAACCTAACTTTCCCCTTCCTAATTATTTTTGTGTAGTGTAATTAGTGTTGTAGAACCTTCATAGACCCTAACCCTACCCGTAGGAGGAAGTTGGAACTAGTTTGGGTGAGTTTAGAGACTTTGACATTAGGTTTTGTGTCGAATTCGGGTGGAATCCGAATTTGGCCCAATTTTGGGTGATGCCCTAGGTTAGATGGACCTAGGTAGACGTTGTCGGGTGTCTAAAGGGTGAGTGCGTGTCTCCGTTCGGACACGGGAAGCCGCGTCGCGGAGAAATGGACGTTTCGGGCGAAATTGGGGCTTTTCGTTGTCGCCGATTCTAAGTGCGTGTGCGTTTCCATCCCGGACCTAGAATCGACGTGGGAGCACATTTTCTAGGATCTAGACATCGTGTAGAGCGCGTGGGTAAATTTTGGGCCAATTCCGAGTTTGTTTGGTGTGCGTTTCAGGAGGTTTTCTGAGCCGCGCACCACGTGTTCGTCGAAATGACCGAACGGCCATTTCGACTTGGTTTCCTCGTTTCGGCTTTGTGCGCGCGTTGGGTTAGTATCAGGGAGTGTGTGCTAGAGTTTTCGAGTTATATTTTATATATTTTAGGGTATTGGTGAGTGTCGGGGTCGTTGGGCGTGAGTGGGACGTGTGGTTTGGGTGTTGTTGTGTGTTGTGTTGTGTTAGTGTATATGTATCTATATATATATATATTTATATATATATGTATGTGTGTTTATATATATATATTTATATATGTATGTGTGTATTTAGATCTATGTGCTTGTGTGTGTATATGTCTATGTATATATATATGTATATGTGTAAGTGTGCTTGTGTGTATATGTATATATATTTGTATGTGTGTATATATTTATAGTTGAGAGTGTGTGTAGATATATATATATATAAATTAAGTGTATATATATATATATATATATATATATATATATATATATATATATATATATATATATATATATATATATATATATAGCTAGGTATATATATTTATGTGTGTGTGTGTGTGGTTATGTGTTTAAGTGTGTGTGTGTATTAGTGTGTTTGTGAGTGTGTAGGTGTGTGTGTTAGAGTATATATAAGTGTATATATATATAGGTATCTAGTAGTATATATATGGTTATATATATATATATATATATATATATATATATATATATATATATATATATATATATAGGGTGATATATATATGTATAGGAGAGTGTGTGCGTGTGTGTTTGTGTGATGGAGGGGGGGGGGGCAGCCAACTGCCACAGCAGGCAGGCAGCATGCTGCTGCCTGCACAGCAGCAGGAAGCTGCAGCAGCAGCAGCAAAGCTGCAGTAGCAGCAGCATAAAGCAGCAGCATCAGCAGTAGCATGGAGCAGCAGCAGTAGGAATAAGAAGCCCCAGCAGCAGCAAGAATAGCAGGGAGCAGTAGCAGCTAGGTAATAGATAATAGTTAGAGTATTAGTTAGATAGATTAGATAAGTAGATAACTATATGGATATTAGTGTATAGATAGATAATAAGATAAATAGATAGATAGATGATTAGATAGATAGATAGATAGCTAGGTATTTAGATAGATAGATACTTAGATGGGTAGATAGCTAGATACTTAGATATACCTATCTAGGATATAGATATCTATATGCCTATAAGTTACATATATATATATATGTTATGTTAGGTAAGGTAAATGGGTGTTTGGGTATATGTGTGTGTGGATATATATGTATATAGGTAGATACCTACTTAGATATATATAAATATGGTAGATATCTATATTACCTAGCCTAGATTAATAACCAGGTGCATAATTAGTAGCTAGATATCTAGTTAGAGGGTTTTAGAGTGAAACCTCAATACCTTGAGATACCGAGGTATCTCGATACCTTGAGATATTCAAGGTATTGAGTTTCGAGCGGAGTATTTGAGCAATAGCCTAGGAAATGCTTTGGAATAATTTTTATATACTTATATATATATAATTACGCGTGCTAGCATAGGTTTTAGCGGGTTTAGGCGGGGTGCGTGGCCTAGGGCGAGGTATCGGATACCGAGGGTATCCCGGTATCTCGATTAGGCGAGTTTGTGAGTTTAGTAGCTTAATGAGCTCGGTTTGACCTAGAATTTCAGGGGCACCCTAGTTTGACCTAGCTTTGACCATAATTGTTCTCGTTGACCGCAAAAGTCAACGTTTGACCTAGTTTTGACCTAGAGTTGACTTTTTGGACCCCGAGTTGACTTTTTGACCCGATTTTCACCGGTTTGACCCGTTCGACCTAGAATAGCCCTAGAAGCCTGTTTTTAATTATTTTATATCAGTTTAAATGCTTAGAACCCTGTTTAATTCTGCTTTTCGTATTAGGTCCTTGCGATACCGGTCCGGATCTCGATCCTCATCAGTTGCTCAGGACATCAGGCGAGTACCTACCTCTGATAGTTTCTATTTAATGATAGCGTTTATATCACCTGTTCTAGAACTGTAATACTTGATTCTGACACATTATTACACGAGCTGGTACTAGTGGATCCCGTCATGAGATGCTATCCCCCTTACCGTGTTCAGCGGGTACTCTATCACGTGTATTTCATCATGTGCTTCGGGTATTGATTCTCATGTGCTATCATGTGCTTCTTGTGCTCTCGCCTTCGTGTGCGCGAGCTATTATCATGTACATAGCGTATTGTGGTTGGATCCAATGGTATTAGTGGGGGAGGGGAGTAGTGAGTTGGTTATGTGATCAAAGCCAAACAGTATTCATGTGTATGTCGGTTATGCAACTCACGCATAACGGAGTTATCGTAGTATTTTTTATGTGCAACCTAAGCCGATCACATAACGAACTTGTGCTCAAGGTACTTAGCTAGTATTCATGTTTCTCACCTGCAGTTACTTTTCCACTACTTGTATTGTTCTCCAGTTTACCTTACAGCTACTTACTGTGCTCTAGCATATATTTATTTCCTGTGCATCTTGATTACTTTTCTATTGCTCGTCTTATACACCTTACCATGCATTTGGAGTTGCTTTCAGAGTTATGTACTTCGCTCCAGTCCTGACTGGGCATATTTTTTCCAGAGGATCCTGAGGACTATTGCCCGACGTTCTACGGGCCAGGTGTTGACGACTGTTGTGACCCCGTGATCGAGGAGGAGTGCGCCGAGGAGACGCCTATAGCATCCTAGTTAGCTAGGTGGATTTCCTGGGTTATTTCCAGTGGTTTGTATTTTGGATGACTGTACTTATTCTTTTGTTGCTTGAGATGTTGTAGCTATTTGTAGACTTGGACTGTATTATTTTGGACTGTCTTGCTCTTGGTTCTGTTTCTTTGTTTATATCATATCGTGCTTATATTCTTCCTCTAGATTTTGTGATTGAGATCATTGATATATATATTGCGTGGTTGCCCTCCTTTTGGAGAGGATTTTGATATATATATTGCGTGGTTGCCCTCCTTTTGGAGAGGTCATGCCGGATTTTTCTGTGAGATATAGATAGATATGGTTGACCTAGAACGGACCTTTATAGCGTTCTACCGCCGATTCTGCGGCGTAGGCTGGACGTACTCACGGCTCATGCCCGATTTTCGGGTGCGGGTCGTGACACATCTATCTTATCAGATGGCACCCATGACCCAAGCACGTGCACGTCGCTTGAGAGAGACACCTCCTACTATTAAGGAGGAAGTGATGCCTCCTACTGTTAAGGAGGAAGTGAATGTTAAAGAGTAAGAGATACCACCTGCTGTTAAATTGGAAGCGGTTGTTAAGGAGGAAGTTGTGTCTCCTACTGTTGGGAGGCACCAGCTCAGAGGGGGAGTTCCAGTCATCCAGCACCTATAGCGGAGATTGATCACATAGATGCTGTTTATGCGAAGTATCTGAGGGACTGGTATGTGCCCCAGCGTATTGGAAATCCTCGAGATTGATACTGTGATGTTTCATATACTTTTATTGTGGTTATTGTGTGATTGTGATACTTTTATATTATATATTTTGTGTGACTGTGATACTTTTATTTTGTGTGTATTGTGTGACTGTGATATTTTATATACTTTTATGTTATTTCGTACGCAGAAAATACAATGGAGGGTTACTCCAAGTCTGTCTATAATATTTGTGTGTATTGTGTGGCTATGATACTTTTTATTCATATTAAATATATGTTAATTTATCGGTGTTGAGTGTTCCACCGAAGGGGTCGGCGAACCCAGAGAATTCAACGGAGGGTTGCTCCGGGTCTATTTATAATTAGAAATTCATAAAATACAGGAGGATTGGTAATTTTTAATATTTTTGTATTTTTTACTGAAAATTTAGCGACGTTTAGCGACGTTATTATACGTCGCTGAATACGTCATTGAATACGTCGCTAATTTTGCTGACATAGTAGTATTGCTAGGTCATTAAAGACGTTGCTGTAACGTCACTATATAAGTCGCTAAATAGGGACGTTAAGCGACAGATGAGCACGTCGCTAATCTAGCAACACATTTACGTCGCTAAAAACGTCGGTACAGTGACGTTTAGCGACATTTTTTCTTTCAGGGACTAGCTGAGTTCCGAATTCTGTAAAACGTCGCTAATTACGTCGCTAAAAGTGATTAGCGACGTTTATTGGTCATTTAGCAACGTTTCTTTACGTCGCTAACTTGACTTTTTCTGCTAGTGTTTGTAAGCTCGTGCGGCAATTATCTGACTCGTTCAAGAGTTTGTAAAAGATGTTCATTATCAATAAAGAGACTTTTTCATGTTTCAATATTGTGCTCAATTATCTGCATACTCTGAATATGTGCTCGTTATATAAAATACCTTAGCCTTGTGCGTTGCGCAACCTAGGCACGCACAGCATCATGCCCGGAGGACGACTATCAATTTCACGGAATCGGGGCGTGACATATTGGTATCAGAGCACAGCTTCAATTTCCTTTGACCCTCGTGTCAAATTTTTTTATTTAACGTTCTATTCCCTATGCGAACTCTTGAACTCGTTTGGCCAAAATGAGATACGTTCCATACAATGAGTCCATAATAAGTTACCTTCTTTGATAGGAATGACTCAAGCGCAAGCATCAGTGCTATCACAAGGAGAGGTACAAGTCCAGGAAAGTAGTTCCGGCACCTCAGGAAGTTCCAGAAGCCAGCGATCCATGCCCCCGGTTGACCCGATTGAGCGAATGATGCGGATGCTTGAAGCAAGCTAGCAGAGGGATGAGATTCGCAATGAGCGAGCCGAAAAGCGAGCGGAAGAGTGACAAAGCAAGTTCAAAGGTAATCTAGAAGCCCGATTTGCAGTATAACAGAAGCAGGTAGATGTCCTGCAACAGATCCTTCAGACCTTAGCCTCCAACCATTTCGCAATGACAGCAGCGGCACCAGTGGAGCAACCCACGCCTGAAGTCGAAATGTCTCAAACTCCAAACAAGAAGGATGTGACTACCTTCGACTTTGCCGACTTCAAGAAGGTCTGCAATACGTCTTTCAAAGGGACTGAATATCCGGTAGTGGCTCTAGATTGGCTGGCAGAGCTTGCGGATCACTTCAAACTACTAGAAGTACCTGAGGAGAAGCGTGTTGCGTGTGCCTAATTGCAGCTCCGTTTGAACGCTCACGATTTGTGGGACGTGCATCGAAGATCTCTCTCAGTAGGCGATAAAGAGGAGACGATAGCATGGGCTACCTTCCGTAGTGCATTTGAAGATGAGTTCATACCCCATCCCATTCATTGGCAAAAGGAGAACGATTTTGTGCAGCTCCGCCAAGGCAATATGACAATGAAGCAATACTCCTCTGAATTCAATCGGCTCGCCAAATTTGTAAATTCCTACCTACCTGATGCGGCGAGTCTTACAAGATAATTCGAAGGAGGCATGCGATCTGCCATCCATGCGAACGTAGTCATTTTCCAATATCTGACTATACAAAAAGTCCTCAATTATACTATTTTTCTTGAACTACAGTATCCTTCAGTTGTTGCCGACGCTGTGCATACTTCCAATCATAAGCGCCCTAACACACGGAAGGAAATACCGCTCCAAAGCGTCCAAATAACGGTGGTCAACAAAAAGGGAACCCAGAGCCATACTGCAATTTTTGTAAGAAAACTGGGCACGCCTACAACAACTGTCGCTCAAGGAACTGTTTATGCCTCATATGTTGAGATCCAAACCACGCATATTATGACTTCCCATGCTTCTCTGACCGCCGCCCTCAACATCCAAATTCTTCCACAGCGCATCAAGCCAATCGAGCCGTACCGCAACAAGAGCTTCGTTAAGCTCAAGGCCAAGTGTACACTTTGAAACGGTAAGAGGCCCTAGCATTGGACACCATTGTGTCAGGTATATTGCTTTACAATAACATACCTGGTCGCGTGCTATTTGATTCTGGTGCAACGTATAGCTTTATATCCATGAATTTTTTCGTGGAAAACAAGATAGAAATGATACCTTTATATCTATATCTAGACCTTAGTGTTAGCACCCCATCATGTACGAAGATACATGTTCGTTAAGTATATCAGGGCGGTCACGTCTGTATTGGTGGAAGAAAACTCTCTCTAGATGTGTTAGTCCAAGATGTTCGGGATTACGACATCATCTTGGGGATGGATTGGCTTGGCGCTTGCTCGACAACTATCAAATGTGCAGAGAAACGGGTCTTCTTCTGTCTACCTGGAGAGGTCGAATTCTGCTACACAAGTGGTCCAGTAACAGAAGGTCGAAGACCTGTATGGTGATTTCTGCGAGGTCAGCTTGATGGATGCTACAGTCTGGATGCGAGGGATATTTAGCGTCGGTTCAGGACACGCAGTGGGATTGTGCAAACGTTGAGTCTTCTTCTGTTATGGCAGAATTTGCTGATGTGTTTTCGAGCAAACTACCTGGCATGCCACCTGACCGAAAAATCGAGTTCACCATCGATGCTTTCCCAAATACCCAACCGATTTCCAGAGACCCGTACCGAATGGTCCCTGCTGAACTAAAGGAGTTAAATTGCCAACTACAAGAACTGTTTGACCGTGGATATATTCGTCGGAGCGTGTCTTCTTGGGGTGCGCTTGTACTCTTCGTGAAGAAGAAGGATAGGATATTGCGGCTCTGCATATACTATCAGGAGCCAAATAAGGTCATTATCCGAAACAAGTATCCCCTGCCCAGGATCGACGACCTCTTGGATCAACTACAAAGAGCGTCAGTGTTTTCGAAGATAGACCTTCGCTCTGGCTACCACCAATTAAAGATTAATCCAGAAGACATGTCGAAGTCAGCATTTCACACCCGCAATGGCCACTATGAGTTTTCTGTCATGTCGTTCAGATTGATGAATACTCCTGCCGCATTCATGAATTTGATGAACCATGTGTTTTGACTATTCCTTGATAAGTTTATGGTGGTATTCATAAACGATATCTTAGTATACTCGAAGAATAAGGATGAACACACAGGACACCTGCAGATGATGCTTCAAACTCTTCGAGACAATAAGTTGTTCGCGAAGCTAGCAAGTGCGAGTTCTAGTTGGACAACATATCTTTCCTCGGGCACATCATATCCGCAGAGGGTATCTCAGTCGACCCAAAGAAAGTTGAAGCCATCATGGAGTAGAAGAGACCTGAGTCGGCCAGCGATATTCGAAGCTTCCTTGGTCTAGCAGGCTACTACATGAGATTCATAAAAGATTTTTCAAGGATCGCTTCGCCTCTGACTCATCTCACTCGGAAAGGAGTAACGTTCTCGTGGTCGGACGACTGTGAAGCTTCATTTAGGGAGTTAAGCAACGACTCGTCTCGGCACCGATTCTCACTCTTCCGGATGGGCCCGATAATTTTAAGATTTATAGCGATGCTTCAGGAAAGGTTTTTTGATGTGTCCTTATACAGTGTTACAAGGTTATAGCCTTTGCGTCGGGGAAGTTAAAGCCTTACAAAAGGAACTATCCAACGCACGATCTGGAACTGGTAGCAGTAGTGTTCGCGTTGAAGTTATTGCAGCATTACCTCTATGGCGTACAGTGTAAAATCTTCACGGATCAAAAAAGCCTCAAGTACCTCTATACTCAAAAGAATTTGAATTTACGGCAACGACGTTGGCTTGAACTCCTTAGCGACTTTGACTTGATGATCAGATATACACCGGGCAAGGGCAACATTGTAGCTAATGCACTGAGTCGAGTGTTTGTTAGGAGCTTAGCTACGATGACAGGCTACGAAGGGATCACGAAAGTTTGGATATTACACTCCGAATCAGATACAAAAAGGGGGAGCAGGTGGCTCAGTTGCACCTCGAACTGAACTTATTTGAGAAAGTTAAGTCTGATAAGAAGGATGACCTGTTCCTAGAGAAGATGCGTAATCTTATCTTAGCAGGAAAAGTGATCGAATTTGCAGTGAGCACAGATGGAATGATGCGGGTGAAGGAAAAATTGTTTGTTCCTAACGATACAAACCTCAAAAAAGAGATACTGACTGAAGCCCACTATGCGAGTTACACTTCACATCCAGGAAGCACGAAGATGTATCGAGACTTTCACATAAAATTTTGGTGGCATGGTATAAAAATGGATGTAGCATTGTTCGTGTCGCAATGCATGGGTTGTCAGCGAGTAAAGGCCGAGCACCAGAAGCCTGACGAAGAGATGCAGAACCTTGCTATACCGGAGTGGAAATGGGAACATATAACCATGGATTTTATTGTTTGTTTGCCAAAGATGCAATGGGAAAATGATGTCGTCTGGGTTATCGTCGATCGACTCACCAAGTCAGCTCACTTTCTGCCTATCAAACATACTTGGAGTGCCGACCGTCTGGCGCAGATCTACCTCGATGAGATCGTTTAACTCCACGGTGTGCCCGTATCCATTGTCTTCGATCGAGATGGACGATTCTTATCACGCTTCTGGGAGAGCCTTCAGTCAGCAATTGTCACGACCCAGTCCCAAAATACGTAGGACTAAGAATACGTAACATACCAGCTATGCATTCGACCAGACTCTGGTCCGACTCGAATACGTATAAGCTGTATTATAATGGCCACTATCTAAATAATCAAGTAAATATAAATATCTATGCCTTAATCCACAATGAACAGAATACACAAGAATGAGCTACATGTGCTAAAGTCGGCCGCCCAGTAACACACAAACTCGAATAGACTTGAGAAAAAAATATGAGTCTATAAAACTAGGCTACATCAGCAGATGAATAAATAATATGAATAAATAACCATAACTCCGGTAGATATGATATAAGTACCTGGTACTAATGCCTGCAAGACAAGTAACTCCATCAGTAACTTCAAAGGCTCCCTAATCGTCTATACTGCAAAAATTGGCAGGGGACCAGGTCCTCAGAGAGACGTAATAAGGTACAAGAAACAGCATGCCAAAAGTAAAACAGTATAATCCCACATACTCAATGGTAAACTACTGTAACCATCTATGTGATATGCACGTGAGAGCATCACTCGTACTCAGGCTGAAACAACTACAGGCTCTGTGTCGGAGAACCCATAGCAGCAAGTAGTATCAAGACTCAGTATAGGTGCCAAAGGTCTGAGACAGAGTCCAAGGAACCTCTAGGGGTATCACGACTCCGGTGTACGTGCCACAGCACCTCCAGTAGTATAGTATATATATTAATAATCAGCCTGTAGTATGGTGTGTCTCTCTCCACCCAATGTAACCTCACATCTCATGTCCACAACGTCTCATGTCCATAACACGCAAGATCATGACCTCTAGCTAGTACAACAAGTCATAATAATATCCATATAATCTGCAAGTCTCATATCACGAATCCTGTAAGCCTATACAGAATCACCATGTATAACCCAAGAAAGTTTTGTCATATGGAATAGTGTCAAGTGTCCTAGGGTATGGCGTACTTGGTAAAGCAAGCACGTAAAAATAGGATCGGGGAATCAACTCTCTAAGTGATGTTGCACGACTCCGCATACGGCGTCGACACCCGAATCTTGTTTGGACACTAAGCAACGTCTCACGGTCCTAGGGTAAACACACATATCACACATATCAAGTAACTAAATAAGATAATAAAGGCAAGGAA